>ML779375.1:567988-586067 GCA_009831015.1 Picea engelmannii
ACATCAACTAATGACATCAATCAAACCAAACCATTTACATCAATGACATATGATCCAACAATCTCCCAAGTAATCAAACCATTGGCATCAATGACAAACCATTGGCATCAATGACAACATGATCCAACAGAAGGGTGTTTTTCAGAGGCTAGAGAGCTGAGAGAGTTTTATGATTAGGGCTCTGTATTTTTAGATTGTAAGCCTGAGGGCTTAGATTGTAAATATTATGTTATTGAAGATTCCTTTGGATTGTTTTTATCAAACCGTCTTCTTATTTTACACATTGTTCTGTTTCTTCTTGTCTGAATGTAATATCTCTGATTTATGGATTCTTGAGGTGATGGAGGATATGTTGTCATCATGCCCATCTTTCATGGTTCATCAGATGTTTTCTATTTTTCTTCTTGTCTGGATGTAATCTATCTGATTTATGGATTCCTGAGGCGATGAAGGATCTGTTGTCATCATGCCCATCTTTCATGGTTCATCAGATATTTTCTGTTTTTATTCTTGTCTGGATGTAGCATCTCTCTGATCTATGGATTTATGAGGTGGTAGAGGATCTGATGTCATCTTGCCCATATTTCATGGTTCATCACTCAGACACATTATTTCTTTTTTATCCTCATCACCACATAAATCATTTTGTCTAATAGGCAGTTTAAATGCCTTCATTATTCACGATACTTATGATTCCATAGCCCAATATTCTTGAACTGATCTGTAGTTACTTATGTTACCTTTTCCTCTCTCTGCAGTCTCACGGATCCACCTACTCCAACCATTTTAATCCATTTAACTTTTTGATGGGTACTGGGCTTATCCTCTTGCAGTTGGAGGGTGATTCTCAGTGCTAACACATGGGATCATGGTGGATCCTATGAAGGTTGAGGTAATACTTTGGTTGCCTCCCACACACAACATTCAACAACTTCAAGGTTTACAAGGGAAGGATAACTTCCTATGTCATTTCATAGTGAACTGTGATAATTTAACTAAAGGTTTCATGCATCTTTTGAATAAGGACACTATGTTTATATGGGATGAGCGAGCCCAGGAATCCTTTGATGCTATTAAGAAAGCCTTGGTATCATCACCTCTGTTGAAGCCTCCAGACTACAGTAGAGACTATTTGATTTATATCGTCGTGTCTGAAGGGATGGTTGGTATGGTATTGGTTCAGGAGGTCGATGAGGTCTATGAGCACATTATTTACTATCTCAATCAAAACCTGGTTGGTCCTGAACTTAAATACTCTCACGTAGAGAAGTTGGCCTTGGTCGTTATACATGTGGTTCAAATATTAAGAAATTATATCTTACTGTGAAAAACTAATGTAGTTGAGGATATCAATACATTTCAATATGTCCTTACCAGGCGTATCATAGGGGGGCAATACAATAAGTGGATTTTTATTTTGCAAGAATTTGATCTCAATTTTTCTTCTGCGAAATCTAAGAAATCGCTAGTTTTTTTTAAATTGATGTTGGACTTCCCTCGACTAAATGAGGAAATTTTTCATGACGATTCATTTGTGGATGAAAATATTTTCCTTATCTCATCTTCGGACCTCTGGTGTGGAGACATTTTGATCTACCTTCAAACCTTGAATCTACCCCAGCATCTGTCTAGAGACAATCGACAACGTATACGTCATCAGGCTAAGAACTACCTTATTATCGACAACACTATGTATCGTAGAGGGGTGGACAATATATTATGTCATTTCTTGGATTAGGAGAAAGTCGAAGCTATTCTCAATGACTCTCATAGTGGGGCATGTGGTGGAAATTTATCCGAGCTTGCGACAACCAAAAAGATATTATGAGCCGGTTGTTTTGGCTGTCAATTTTTAAGGATTGCGTTGAAGCGGTCAAAAAGTGTCACCCTTGCCTGGTGTTTGCTAGGAAAATGTGCTCACACCCAACCCCTCTTCACCTAGTCATCACCGTCGATCCCTTCACCAAGTGGGGGGTGGATTTTATGGACTGCAACCCAACCTCGGCTGGGGGGCACCAACATATTATCATGGTCGTGGATTATTTTACTAAATGGGAAGAGGCCATGCCTACCATTAAATCTGATGGTAAGACTGCAACATTCTTCATGTTCAACCAGATTATAGTCTAGTTTGGAATACCAAAAGAGATTTTCACTGATCATGGAAGTCACTTTCATAATAAAATGATGAAATATTTAGCATCAAAACTGGGGTTTAAATATGGTCATTCTTCCCCTTATTACCCCCGAGAAAATGGATAAGTAGAGGCAGTGAATAAATCTCTCAGGACCATTTTGCAAAAAAATGTCAGCCAAAGTAAATATGACTGGCATGTGATGCTTAATCGTGCACTTTGGGCATACTGAACCATGGTAAATACTTCCATTGGTTTCTCTCATTTTTAGTTAGTACATGGCGCAGATTCGATTCTTCCGATTGAATGTGAAATCCATTCCCTTAAATTGGCAATTGAGCTCCTACCTGACACATATGATCTTGAAGAATTCCTTGTGCACCTGCAACACCTCGATGAGCAGCATCAAGACACCTCTACGGATATCTAAGTGAATAAATAATGTGTTAAGGTCCAATACGATAAGTCTGTCTGTCCTCAGCAGTACGTTGAGGGTGACTTGGTTCTTCTTGATGACCAAGCTAAAGAAACACTAGGGGCAGGTAAGTTCAAACCCATGTGGCATGGTCCTTATATTGTGCGACTTGTCTTAGAGAAAGGAGTATTTGAATTAGAATATTATGAGGGGAATATGTTGGATGAGCCTAGAAATGGGCTCTACCTTAAAAGGTATTATGCTTGAGCCCTCAAACTTGGGTGTGACCTTTGTATATTAGTGTATCTTAATGTATATACTTATTTATCTTTTCTTTGTGTCATCGGCTTTCTTATTGACTTTTCTCCTTGGTTGGTAGATGTCAATGAAATCTTCAATTTAATTAGGATTCCCGGATGGTGCCAGTCTTCATACATGGAACATGGCTTCTGCCGCTTGGGTCATTTACTCACCTAAGAGACAACTAGTGTCTTCAGGTGGCGTTCATCTGGAGTCATCAATGAATAATGTGGCTGAGTATAGCATCATTATAGAGTTATTACACGACGCCATTTCACATGGTGTTTGATCTTTAGAAGTTCACCTGGACTCCCAGTTAGTCATATGTTAGTTGAATGGTAGTTACCGTGTGAGAGATCCTACTCTACTCCGACAATTCCTACTGGTACGACTTTTGGAATGATACTTTTATTTCCTTACTTATAATCACATCCCTAGAAGTTCTAATCAAGTATCTGATGCATATGCTAATTACATTTTAGATTGGAATTTTTCATATAACTAAGTAAAGAAAACACATTCATATATTTATACATTGTAACATATATAAGTAAAGCCGAAGACCAATTTTATTTTTATATTTCATCCTTTCAAGCCCAAAAAATATGGTGTCATAGTAGAAAATGGGGCTCACACCCTCAAAATACATATGTTATATACATAGAATGACCATGACATCTATGCCTATGGTTCCAGATGCGTATCATGATATCACACTATGCTGTTTGCAAGATGCCAAAAGAGTTTCACCCACTCATGGGGTACACCCACCACCTATCGTTGCATCACCTCTGGCAGATCCTCCACTTGAACCTTAAGAATCTTGTGCATCAATCTAGAAAAGTTCCCTTGTACATTCTGTAGCACTCTCTCTGTGTCCCTGCTTACTAGCTCATCTCCTCAGCCCCTTCATCGATGTCGTAGGAATCCCTATTTTCATCGTGAACCTACATCTGCATAACAAAGCAATTGTTAATACTTGACACCATACAAAAATATTTGCGTTTTTATTTTTCCTTTATCAAAATTGAAAAACGCAAAAAATAAAATATATAAAAATCGTTTCTTACCAATATCACCATAGGCGGAACTTGGTGGAAATGGCATGTTAGGGTCCCCTCTGTAGTCGATCCCTCCATAAGGATAGTCATCAATGGATATGACCTGTCGGTGCCAAAAGAAAAATAACTCATCATTGTAGGGGGTTGGCACCCTACCACCTCCTAGCCGCCTCATCACGTCGGTCCACCGTGGCATGGTTGGATCGCACAGTCCATGTGGAGTAATCTCTACTTTAGGGATCAAGCCTAGAACCATCTCAATGAAAAAACTACAAAGTATGGATGCAAATCTGAAATTCCTCATTCACCCTTGTTTCCAATCCGTCAACTGGCTCTTCATGTTGGCTAGCAGTGAGGTAGAATAGTCATAAAAAATGGGTCTTAAACACTCCACCACATAGAACATGAGTGTCCTTAATGTGTGGTGCAATGAGGCTGAACCTAAAATCCATGTGAGTACAAGAACAATGATCTTTTGAATCGGGTTTTCAATTTCCCTAACAGGGAGTTGGCTCCCTACTTTATTTGTGCCTGCAACACAGTGGGTGGAAATGTACTCCTCCATAGTCATACCACTTCCATCCCCTCGGGCCTTGAGATTCACCACCTCGCCCTGTGGTAAAATATATGTCATCCATTTCAATCCTCAATGGTTGCCCATCGAGATTGAAAGACTCTGTCTCTGGATCCCAATAGTTTACTAGTAACTGGAGTAACCTCACATGAGCCCTCATTCCTTTGAGAGTCAAAAATTTATAAAGGCCACACCGTTTCAAATATTGTTGGGACCTTGCGTCTCTTCCCACTACTGCATATATCTCCTCATGCTCCATTTCCATCCATTCAATAACCATCCTGCAAAGGAAAATTAATTTTTTGAGTTAAACCATTTAAATAACTTGTTCACGGACTTGTACGTAGGATAACCTTATGAAAGTCACATATAGGGCTTCATATATGTGTGTAGGCTTCTCTTTCCCCATGTATATGGGGTCTTATATGTGACCTGATGATCCGTCACCCGCATACACCCTAGTTGTAAATGTGTTGAACCTGCACATAATAGATCTATCTAAACAATAATACACACAGTTGCAGAGAGAATTGGAGAAAGAAGAAGAAGGAGAGAAAGAATGAAAGAATTCTCATTAACCATATTCCACACTCAAAGAGTGAATAGTTTACAATAGATATAGGATACATGAGTAACTAATGAGCCATAGTGGTGGTCTAGAGTGATCTGGACACACACCAATAGTTATGGGAGTGAACTGCCACCTATTCTAGTCTCTCAGGCAGTTACGTGAGTGAACTTCCACCTAGTTGAGTTAACTAGTCAACTAGTCTTCAGTTAAATGAATGAACAGAGAGGAGTGAGGAGTTAACTCAGGGAATAAAGGGTAATGCACTAGTCTAGTGATGATCCCAAGGAAAGTGTGCATTAGCTGGTGATGATCCCAATGTTGCATGGTGACAAAACCAATGCAGCATCTAAACTCAACTCAACTAGTCAAACTGAAGTGTCAACTGAACGAGAATATTCTCCAGGTGGAATATTCCACCCTAAAATATAGGAGACTAGATAATGTCTAATTATGACTAATAAACAAGGAAAAACCTTAGGAAAAATAAATCCTAGGTGTGTGTGAAGTAACTCCAACACCCCCTGAACATCACTATGGTGAAAATAAAGAATGGGTCTCGACAATGAGGCCATGTTAGGTACCCAAATACAAAAGATACACTGAAATAAACGAGGAAAGAGGGAAAACCTCATTGGAAACCCCCCCCTCAAATTACAATTCATATAAAAATAAAATGAGAAGGAACAAAAAGCAGTTGCTAAGCAACCCTATCCTTCACTCCAAGAAGACCTCCCAACTGTGCAAGTTTGTGTTCGTTGAAGATTTTGTTGAAAATGTAGATGTCTACATGGATCTGATGAAGTAGATGCATCATTGATATGTCCACACATATCCACTTTCTCTTCTTGTAATTAAGAATATCCAAATAAAGTTTGGATGAAATTTTGAAAACCGTGCGACCGTTTTTGGAAAAACGCTGAAATTTTGTTGATTTTAAATTGATCATAGCTTCACTTTCTGGACTCCATTTCGGATGATTTTGTTTTTTAAAATTGGATATTTTCCCAAGAGGAATTCAAATATCCAATTTGTTTCTGCAAATTGTGCTCAGAAAATATCAGAATGGAGTCTGATTTGTGCGGCTCTCTTTTTGTCTCCTGAGATGCATGCATGGTGCATGCAAAAGTGTCTGCATGTGACTCCTGAGATGTATGCCATATATATTCCACATAAATTTCAGTAAACAAATTTGAAATGGAGTAGACATCATCTTCAATTAATGGAATACAAATTTCTGCAAACACTTGTGTAGAATACTCTTCATAATAAAATGTTTGATCTTCTGATGGCTTCTCTTCTGGCTCTATCTGTTCAACCTCCTGCATGAAATATTCACAATCTTCTTTATTCCCAAATAGAACCTCCAATCTGGTCCATAATTCATTTGGAGTTGATTCTTGTGAGTCATCATATACTTGATGGAGAATTTCAGGAGAAATAAAATAGAGGATACATCCTATGACCATATCTTGTCTATTGAGAAAATCATTTTTCTCATCGATAGAATCATGATCTACTTCCATTACCATAGTTATTTGGTACAAGCCTATGCATCTAAGAAAAAGAAGAATTTTTGGCTTCCATTCCAAATAGTTATGAAGCGTGAGAAGTATTTCCAGCGAATAATCCATATTTTTGTTGTCTTCAATCTTTTGTACCTGCAAAAAAAATTGGTGTAGATTTTTCTTAGCAATTCGTCAACTTTGATACCATGTAAATGTGTTGAACCTGCATAGAATAGATCTAGCTAAACAATAATACACACAGTTGCAGAGAGAATTGGAGAAAGAAGAAGAAGGAGAGAAAGAATGAAAGAATTCTCATTAACCATATTCCACACTCAAAGAGTGAATAGTTTACAATAGATATAGGATACATGAGTAACTAATTATCCATAGTGGTGGTCTAGAGTGATCTAGACACACACCAACAGTTACGGGAGTGAACTACCACCTAGTTGAGTTAACTAGTCAACTAGTCTTCAGTTAACTGACTAAACAGAGAGTAGTGAGGAGTTAACTTAGGGAATCAAGTGTAATGCTTCAGTATGGTGATGATCCCAAGGAAAGTGTGCATTATTTGGTGATGATCCGAATGTTGCATGGTGACAAAACCAATGCAACATCTAAACTCAATTCAACTAGTCAAACTAAAGTGTCAACTGAATGAGAATATTCTTCAGGTGGAATATTCTCCCCTAAAATATAGGAGACTAGATGATGTCTAATTATGACTAATAAATAAGGAAAAGCCTTAGGAAAAATAAATCCTAGGTGTATGTGAAGTAATTCCAACACTAGTTTCCATGTAACATCCTCTAATACTCAAAAAATGAGGACTAAAAATTAAATGTAAACCATTGAAATGGAAGTAAATGGGATGGGTACTTACTTGGTCTAGACAGTTGTTGATTTTGTTTATCGTATCTCCTACAATCGCCACGGAAATATTGTGGCCAAAATGGCCTAGAAAGCACTATGTGGGTGAAAAACTCAAATGGTATGATCAAATTTCTTATTTTTACTATTAAAATAATATATTTTACCCACTTTATATAGTTTTACCCCATTCTTTTCTATTTTTGGCCTTATGGACTAATTGTGCAGTGGAAAGACTTGGTTTTTAGTTTTTTTGTCCAAGGTTTTTTACGGATTCAAGTGGTATTTTATAGAATCCACTATGATACTCATGTCATTGATGTCAACATCTTTGAACTTCTCCATAGCTGCAACATTCTACGGTTCCTTCTCTTTTCCTTCTTCAAACTCTGGCTTCATGATCTCTCCTTTCATGATATCCAACACTTTATTCTTGGCAAGGATGAGGTTGATCTTTGTCTTCCATGCTCTGAAGTTAGAGGCTCCATCTAACTTTTTCTCAGACTTCATAGAGTTCGTCATGGCTGCTTGACTTGGTCAAACCCTAGATTTGACCAGAAATTCAAACTTCACATCTTGGTTTGCTAAGAGTATCAGGAGATGCGCTAGGATAGGGAGCACTGATCTGTTTGGAGATTAGGTCAATCTCTTCACTTAAGGTGCCTCAACAAGAGGTTTAGGGTTTCTGCAACTGCTCCTGCTAGTAACCGTAGCGACAGTGTCTTGGGAGCTGCTTCTACTAGTAACCCTAGCGATAGTTCCTCAGTGAGCTCAATATCCTAGCGGCTATGTTTCCTTCTAGTGTTTAGACTGAATGAAGGAGGTGTGGGCCCATAACCTATTATAATATAGAAGAATGTGTGCTCATTTTACCATTGATGATACCCTCGTAACCCAACCATAGGCCGAAGCCACCCTCCGAGCACCTTAACCTTGACTGAGAATTACTCCGGAAGAAAACCCTAGGCTAGATAGACAAACAAGGTGTAGCGCATATTCCTCCAAGGATAACACACCAACAATAGCTGATTAGATAGTCCAAACCCTAGCCAAGAGATAGTCCAAGCCAATACTGAAAACTAGTTGCTGTTGCAGTTGCACCTGCAGCCCTCCTCCACATGTGTGCACCAAACTGGGAACTGCAGTGCGCACCAATTGCTCTCTGCAATTCTGAGATGTGTCAAATGAGAACTAGCACCCTGTATTTATACTAGTTTTTCTATATTTGTTGGGGCCGACTTCTCCTTATGGATATGTGTCTGTTTAGTATATTATTATTATTTCTGGCCAACTTCTTCTCTTGGAGGATAATAACCTAATATAAATTATATTCTTAAGCTGACAAGACTTCTAGGGTTATTAGCCAACTCATTAGGGTTTTCTCTTGCTTTCCAGAGTCTTCTATTCTCATCAGGTTCACACGTGGAGGTAAATACCTCCCGCAACTACCATAATATTAACACTAAAGCCTCACTCCTATCCACACAGGTGTGAAACGAGACTGTCCACAAGTGCCAAAAAATACCCAACTGTCCTCTACAAAAATATTCCCTCTAACAACCACTGAATGAGTCAATGGTTGTCCACAAAAATATGCCAATAAGATGTATATGACAACCAACAAAATGTTGTCCCAAACTGCTCAAAATTTCAGCCACCTCCGCTCTGATACCATGAATATTTTTGAGGTTCTATCAATCTTGTCAACTGGGTCTGTCTTTGACCACAAATTGACTCTAAGTTTCAACTGTTATGATAATGTTTGTTGTTGTTTTAGGACAGCCAACAGTCCAAGAACTTCTTGCTGATTTGTTACGATTGCACTTCCAATTTTAAGTGCTCTAGCATGTAGTTTTAGTAACCATAAGTTAGCACATGCATACTAAAATAAGTACAACACACCTAAATATCTTTACAGCTGAAAATGAACAGATCTAAGAGACTAACACATGCATTTTTGTACACATGTATTTTTGGTCAACATGACCCTAGATAAAACCCCCCCTGGGGAAAACCAGTTTGGGATATATGTCTATATAATGATGATCAAAGAAAGAGATACAACCAGTAATGAAATACAATGGAACCTGTATACATAGAAAGCTCCTCACAATCCTTTCCACAAGAACCAGAGAAAGAAGTTACCAAACTGTGGTGCACCCTCTCCCTTTGTTGCCCCCTACACCGAACTAAAGTTCCCTAGCTCATCTGTAACCCAATGAAGAAATCCCTCCATATGAATGTCCTATCTTGTGCTACCTCTCCATTGAAACTGTCACAGCTCGAATCATCCAAGAAGATCTGCTACCAGGTAGTTTCCAGTCCTCTCAACATGTGTGCCCTCCTCCCAACAAAAATGATCACCAGAAATAAACAGAGCCAGATCCTGAATGTCTCTCTCCACAGAAACAAACGTCCAATCTCTCCTCTCCCTATGCATCGGATCTCATCTCAATCTGACAATACCTCCTCCTCTGATGAGAAAATGAAGGAAACAAAATGTGCCCTCCTCCATGAAAATGATCCCTCTTAGAGATGGAAGCTATGGCTCCATGGAAATGCTCTCCATGCAAGCTCAAACCAACCTCAAGCTTCTCCTCAAGCTCTCAAGGGTTTTACTCGAACCCTCATGAAGTGTGCCCTCCTTATCCTCAAGATTTGCACCCCTCTTCTCTTCTCCAAAACTCTCAAGTGCAGAATGAGTCTCAAAAATACCTTTAGCCTCTCTTTAGCCTCCTTGAGCCAACCCTAAAATATCAATGGCCTAGATTAGATCTAGCCAAGTGTAATCAATGGGTGAGATCAAATCCAAAAATCTCACTAAGGAAACCCACATTCCTTAGTTGCTTTATGTCTATTAATTCACCCACATTGTGAATTAATTGTCACTTTATGACTTAAGTGACATATTTCACTTTTGACTTAAATCTCCTAAGTCAAAGTGAAATTAGAATCATAAAGTAAAGTATAAGGGTAATAGTCTTCCCCCTTTGTGCTTAGAGGCTCATAAGCACATGGGGACCTCTTTCCAAGGTACCCAAATCTCAACACTTTTGAGATGTACGCACTCTTTTTTTAGTGCGCCACCCTAGCGCACTTACACAGGTGCGTGTTGTAACATGAATTATATATAAAAGTCTCTCTAGCCTCTAAAATTGTGCACTAAGTCGGTGTGCACAGAATCCTGGAATGTGCACATTCTTCTTTTAGTGTGCCATCCTTGCACATTTACACTGATGTGTGTTGTATACATTAAGTTGTTCCTCTTTTAGTGCGTCATCCTCATGCACTTACACAGGTGCACGCTAAAAACATAAACTGCACACTATATTCATTTTAAAATGTGTTCACTCCTTTGGTGTGAGATTTACGTGCGCTAACTCAATGCACGCAGATTTGAACCAAAGACCTTGTACCATCAACTCACCAGCTTATATATATAATTATATTTACATTTACAATTGGGGTTTATCCTAGGGGTATTACATTCCCCTCCCCCTTATTTATGCACCATCCTCAGTGCATTATATACCATGTAAAAATGAAAATTCTTCAAAAAGCTCCATGCCTTTGCTAAGAATCTTGTTATCCACCTGATGCTCCTCTGTCAAGCACCAAAATCATGTATTCATACCGCAACTAGAAATAAATTCAGCTCGTTTTTCCATTTTACACACCCTCATGATTACAACTACCATGTGTTAGCCCTAACTAAGTTTTGAGGAACACTTGGTCATATTTGACCATTTTTGGGACTTCGACAGCTTGTCAAAGATGGAGCGCAATGGGAAGCGGAAATCATGGAAGTTAGACCCATTTTTTGGTTTTTGGGGATAATGTAACGGGAAAGAGATGTCAGCCCGTGGGTTTACCCATGCTTACGCCCACTGTTGTATGTATAAATAGATGTATAGGCGAAGTAAGTAAAAAGGAGGGGGGGAGAAGAGTAGTAGAGTGCGATCTATGTTGTCAAAGAGTTGTGAGTTGTGCTAAGTACTGGTAATGATTGCAAATGATTTGTGCATACTGTAAGAGACTAAGTGCATAATATTGTAGAAGTCTCCGTGCTTTTAGCGCAAGGAAGAAGGATCTAGCGAGCTGCGCAGATCTTATGTCCTATGCAAAGAGGGATTTAGATGGCTTTGTGATGTAACTTGATTAACTGAAGCTAATAAAGAAGAAGACTTTGTGGATGTAGCCCCAGGATGGGGGTGAACCATGGTAAATCTGTGTGTTGTGCTCTGTGCCTCGACCTGATGTGTTTGTCTCTTCCTTTGCGAAGTGCTTTGATGTGCTTAGATAGATCTATTTATGCTTTGTGCTTCTGAGATATGAATGAACGTTAGATCTGGTATGTAAGATTCTAAGTGCTTGATCTGTCGAATCTAATCTATCTTGTTGTGGCTAAGTGATAAATTATCTTAGATCTAAGTTCATACTACGATGGTCTATGCTATCTGTGAAGTATCATAAGGGTTGAATATTGATGAATAATCTATGCTAGGTGATTGTTAAGTGTTATAATCACAGATCTGTGTCCCAGCTAAGGTTACAGACACCTGAGTCTTGCAACCACCCCTACCTCTACCTCGGGTGAGACTTCATCTACTTCGTAGGTGTTGTCAAAAGGGCTGGTAGTTAGGGTTTTGTTGGTGCGTTGTTGTAGCATTGAAACTTGGGTCTGCCCCTGTGCCAACAAATGGTTCCATTGCTAGGACCTGAAACTGTGATTGCTAGGAACTGAGCAGAAGAAGCTTTGTGCAAAGATTTGTCCTGAAATTGTGAAAGATCTGTGCGTGGATCTATGTCCTAGTGCACAGTGATCCACTTGATCTAAAAATCTCTGTGTTGAAGAAGGAATGACAGATCTAAAGGAAAGAAGTCATATCTACAAGAAAATAGGTTGATACTGAAGAAAAGAAGTAAGATCTGTAAGCTCTATGCTCTGATAAAGGTAAGAATAGTTAAAAGTTCTTAGATCTGGAAGCTTTGTGCCCTGTAGAAGTAAAAGAAGTGAAATTTTTTGTTTCTAAAGTATGGATTTAGGTATGCTTGATAGATTTTGTCCTAACTTGAAAACTAGGGCATTTTTAGATGAAAGAACATTTGATATGAATAGATCTGATAAGAATAATGAACGATATATTATACCTATGCATAGAAAGAATTTTTGGACTAACCAATGGATGAAGGATCCTGGAAAGAAATTTTTGTAGGCTAGCCATTATGACCCTAGCAAGCAGTACAAGAAAATTTGGGGATCATTGAAGAGAAAGAGAGGATTAACTCTTTGTCACAGTTGCAGAAGACCAGGACATCTTGCTAAGGAATGCCCTGAGAGAAACCCTAGTTGCCTCTGTTGTAAGGCTATGGACCATGAAGTACTGGATTTCCCTAAAATGATTGCTAGACTTGACAATCTGAATATGGAGCAAGCAAACTCTGAAGGAGATCAAGAGACTAAGATTATAGAAGAACCCCAGAAAGAATCAGAGATTATGTTACTGAAAATGAAAGAAACCTTGGATGAACATAAAGATGCCAGTTTGTCAGAGATCTTCAAAGAAAAGGAGAAAATCAAAGTAAGAATAGAAGACTTCGACATTGACTGTGCTATGGATGAGGGAACACAGATGAACATTATGAAAGAAAGTACTTGGGAAACCCTAGGAAGGCCTGCTATGGTTCCTTCACTAGGAAAAATAGGTTTGTTTAAAGGAAAAATGGTAACCCTATGTGGTAGGATTACCCAGATAGTTATGAGTACCCATGGAGATTCGATAGAGGAAGAATTCAAAGTTATTAAATTTATTGAGGACCATGC
Organism: Picea engelmannii; assembly: GCA_009831015.1. Taxonomy (NCBI): domain Eukaryota; kingdom Viridiplantae; phylum Streptophyta; class Pinopsida; order Pinales; family Pinaceae; genus Picea; species Picea engelmannii. The sequence continues at coordinate 581,247 of ML779375.1, forward strand.
CCCATTTCCATATTTGTGAGGAAAGATCTGGATTGAAAAAGACTAGATCCAGAGAAAATAAGAAAAGGAATCCCTAGAACAGAAGAAGCAAGAACTTATGGAATTTATGACTAGAAGGATCACTTACTTGATGGAAGAACAAGTGAACAGATCTAAGCTATTGAACACCAGGGACTTGGATGTCGAAGATATAAGAGCATTAGAGGAACCACAGAAGACCAAAATACCTAATCCATATGATGAAGGAGTATTACCCTTGGATCTGAAGAAAGAATCTCAACATTGCAAAGTGACTATGTCGAGAGAAGATAAGAATTAGAATGGAAAAAGGATGACTTAGATGAAGCTCACTGGGAAGAAGGCTAGGAAGCTAAGTAAGAAGAGATCCAAGATCGAAAAATTACAGAATATTCTAGAGGAAACTTTGCAGAAGGAAAAATCACAAGAATTGAGCTTCGTCGGGATATCAAAACAACAACATATGGCACTTCGCCGTGGCAAAGCAATATAGCCATTGGACCAATATACATGTTCAAATTCCACCCCAATGGACATAAAAGCATTAAAGGATCACCACCAGACCATTGGACCATGCCATAATGGATGGATCAACGTTCATGGAAGCTTCATACCCGTTGCAAGCAGACCGTTGAAAAATTTCCTATTTAGCTCGTTGCGCCGTGCCCGAAGAACACTTTTTCCAACTAAAAATTCGATGCCTACATAACTAGTGATTGTCTACAATGATCATTGCAAGCATATTTTTGATCCTAGTGCAGTATTTTGAGATCATCGTGACCCCGATTATCTTTCCTGAGTGCGTATGTCTAACGAGCTCGCCACACTTGAGGAATCTGTCACATAGGTCCTTCTCAATTTAATGACTGAGAGAGTCATGTCATAAAGAGGAATGTCCACCGAAGTCCAAGCATCATTGACGAGAGGAGTGCAAGCCTCCCCATTGACTGCTCAAGTAGGAACATCTCGAGCCGACGTAGAGAGAAGAACTAAGCATAAGGACAACATAGCCAACGCGAAGTTAGTGCCATCCATCCTACCAGCTTACATACCCCCTCTGAGCGGTGAGATTAAAAGGGACAATGTCCCTAGATACTTTGAATACACCCTAGTCACTACATATCTACCGAAAGGAGTGTGCACCTACCACGCAGATCAAGACAAGGTTACAACGTTGAAGTTTTGTGACTTCAACCTGGGGGACTGTAAATTTTACATCATGATCACCCCATATAAGTACTTGACAAGAACTAAGGGCAAGAATTTAAAGCTCATCCCTCAGAAATGGATGATGAACCTCGTGCAATCTACTTTTCTCAACGTTATGAAAATACCACACTTTGGAAGACACCAGGAGATGAATGCTTGTGTAAAATTGCTACTAGAAAGTTACCACAGAGGATACCTGTGGTTAGACCGTCGCATAACTATTGATCTGCAGATGATCAATAGGATCATCGGGATTAGCATGCAGGGCCCTGATCCCCATGAGTACTATCCTGGAAAGACCGCAGACTGCGCTCTTGCACAGAAGATCAAAGAAGTCTATGGCGATGTTGAGAAAGGCACGAGAGGCTACAATGTAGCTTCTATTGAAAGTGGTGTAGTGTGCCTCGCATGCCAACTGATCGTAGGGAAGTTGGTATGAAAGAATCGACCAACACAAGTATCTGGATTTGTAGTTGACCTCATAGGAAAGTGTGCAGAGGGACTACAGATGAACTGGGTGAAGTACTTGGTGAATCAACTGGAGATTGACTACAGAGAAGCCCAGGATCAGGGGCATGAATTCCATTTTAGCTAGCTCCTGATACTAATCACTTTTGTTGCATGGGAGATACCAGAATGCACAACTTTCCCTAACCTTGACCCCTTTGAGCCACTAGCCGCGAAGTTCAGTACATTATGGTACTCGAACGACATGAGAAAGCAATGAAAATCGAATGTTGTTTTCCATGCATACTATAACCAATTAAAAGCATCCATAAGGAGTGAACCTTGCATAACCCCAAACACTTTATAGATATTTTGACCTCTGATAAATTTTAGCCTGAATCGCCACTTTATATACCTAACCCCACGCGTTGATGAGCACCAGGAACAACTTCAGTCCTATTATAAGCTGACAAAAGAAGACTTGGAAGAGATCACCAAGGAATGGTCAGCGAACCTCATTGTTTCAACAGACCCCACAGAAATGTCTGACATCGACAACCTCGGAACTGCATAGGATACACCTAGGCCCAGTAAGACAAAGAAAGCAAAGATGACGAAGAAGACTGAAGAAGTCCAGGATGTTGACAACCTATCTGTAAGGACGAATTCCACCACACCAGATGAAGAAGGTGATGATGAAGAAGAACAACAGAAAGTTGAAGTACCACTGCCTAGGGATGAAGAAGACTCGTCGAATAAAAGGAAGGTCTCACCTCTGAAATCTTCCTCCAGAAAGAAACCAAGAACCCCTGTAACCAAGATGCAAAAAACCCTCACGTTGGATGAATTTGATTTCATTGTGGCAGTGGTCAATGATGCTTCAAAGGAAATCATAGAGAAGTAGGAGGTGAAGCAAGAACAAATGTATAGCCAAATTGAGATCGCGCTCCAAGGAGTACAGCAAGCACTCCAGTCTAGCCGAGCAATCTCTACTGCACCTTTGACAAAAGGAACAACAAAAGTGGGAGATGAATCAACTCAGCTCCACAAGATTGTTGATACAGTCGAAGTACACCTTAGACATGCTCAGGAAGAAAAAGCGCAGGCCACCTAGGCCCTAAAGAAAGCACAAGAGGAAATTATTGAACAACGCCAAGCCACGCAACAAGAGAAGAATGCTCTCCAAGAAAAATTTGACAAAGACAGAGCGAAGATCCAAAAAGAGAAAGAGAAACTGCTCACAAAGCAGATAAGAATTGAAGAAGCAATCAACAAATCATTTCTCTCTATGACCGGCTTAGAGAAGAAGGCCGAAGATCCCATAGAGTGCCAAGTGATGAATTTGGCTGAAGTTATTCATCACCTTCAACAAAGGGTCATGGAATTAGAGCTTCAGGCCATACCACAGACTCCACAAGAAGTGCGCGACCAACGAGAATTGAATGCTCATAGCATAGTTGAGAGGATTAAAACACTTGCTGCTGAATGTAAACAACTAAGAAGTAGAAGCGCACAGATATATGAACAACTATCTGAAGACCCAGAGTTGAACAAACTGGAGTCCCAACTCTAGGAAGCAAAGCAACACGTAGATACAGTACAGGCACAACTCAAGCTCCTATCACCCATCGAGAGGATGAAGAGATCCTAGGAACAACGCACTTCCCAACAACTCGTTCTTACCACCCAGAACAGAGTGATGGAAGTCACCTAGAAACTCCAGCCGAACCAGGAGGCAACTTACCTACTGTTTGAAGCAATTGAAGGCCAAGGAACACTACTAGAACAAGTAGTTTTTACAGTCGAGCATCAATTGGAAGGACCTATCAGCGAAGTGGTTGTTTAGGAATTCACTGAGCAAGAATCAGTAGCACAGAGACAAGTCGAAGAAGCTCGAGCCAAGATCAAGACCTTTGAGGTTAAGTTACCTAGACTTGAGTGACTCGGGATGAGTCACAGGTGAGTGTTGGGGGCCTGTTGGCCCTAACCAAGTTTTGAGGAACACTTGGTCATATTTGACCATTTTTGGGACTTCAACAACTTGTCAAAGATGGAGGCAACACGAAGTGAAAATCGTGGAAGCTAGACCCCTTTTTGTGTCCTTTTTGGTTTTTGGGGGATAATGTAATGGGAAAGGGATGTCGGCCTGTAGGTTTACCCATGCTTAGGCCCACTATTGTATGTATAAATAGATGTATAGGCGAATTAAGTAAAAAGAAGGGGGGGAGAATAGTAGTAGAGTGCGATCTATGTGATCGAAGAGTTGCAAGTTGTGATAAGCGCTGTTAATGATTGTAAATGCTTTGTGCATACTGTAAGAGTCTAAGTGTAGGATATTATAGAAGGCTCTATGCTTTTAGCACAAGGAAGAAGGATCTAGCGAGCTGCGCAAATCCTCTGTCCTATGCGAAGAGGGATTTGGATGGCTCTGTGTTGTAACCTGATTAACTGAAGATAATAAAGAAGAAGACTTTGTGGCCATAGCCCTAGGGTGGGGGTGAACCATGGTAAATCTGTATGTTGTGCTTTGTGCCTCGACCTGATGTGTGTTGGTCACTATAATTGCTTAATTAATTTTAAACAACCAAGTGAAACATAAATTATTAACCCAGGGAAGTCTTTTTTTTCAAAGATAGCCACGCACCGTATATGCTCAATTCCAAAAGAACTTAGTGTTGTAGTAAAGAAATCATTCTATCTATACTTGCTGAAGTGAACTGAAGTTCTGAATTAAATCACAGGAAAGAAATCTCCCTAATTGAAATTCCTCATAGTTCAATTTAAGAATCCTGGATTACATTTTAAAGTATCATTGCAATGGGAAAGAACAACTATCTTGTAATCAGAGAACAAGACCCTTATTCTCAAACAGAGACTCAGCACTAACACTCTTTCATGAAAACAATAATGCAGAAAACGATAAGCTCTATCTAACAGAGAACAAAGCACTTAGTTCCTTTCTGTCTAAGCAGGAGCCTTGGGCCTTACTTCTGTTTAGCACACATGTGAGATTGAAGTCTACAGAGAACAAGGCAATCTGATTCCTTTCTTTCTAAGCAGGGATCTCTAACCCAGTTCTGATTAACATAGGAAAAGTAAACAACGAATAGGATGTTTTGGTTCTTTCCTTTCTGAGTAGGAACCCTT
>ML779375.1:607519-665464 GCA_009831015.1 Picea engelmannii
TAAATCTTCGTATTATATATATGCATGTGCCTTTTATGACACATGTCACCCAAGGGACTCTCTTTTCCCCCCTTTAGAAACTTAAGATATATAAATGTATATCCATACTTTAACCTTTTAGGAATATTAATATAATATTCCATTGGGATCAAGCCCCCTTTCCTAGACTCTTAGCTCCTTTATCCCTTTCTAATGGAGTTTACCCCCCCATGCTCTTTTACATTCTCAATACACAGGTAGTGGTCTTTTTGTATCTAGGCTCGCCAACCTAAAAAACACACAAATTGCACATTAAATTGATGTGCATGGAACGCCTGGCATGCGCGCACTCTTCTTTTAGTGCGCCACCCTAGTGCACTTACACAGTTGTGTGTTATAACATGATAAATATACAAAAGGCTCTATGGCCTCCAAAATTTCACACTAAGCCAGTGTGCATGGAATCTTGGAATGTGCACATTCTTCTTTTAGTGCACCATCCTTGCACACTTACACTGATGCATGTTATATACATTAAGTTGTTCCTTTTTTAGTGTGCCATCCTTATACACTTACACAGGTGTATGCTAAATACATAAACCACACATTATATTCATTTTAAAATGTGTGCACTCCTTTGGTGTGAGATTCACGCGCACTAACTCAATGCGCACATATCCGAACCAAAGACCTTGTACCATTAGCTCACCAACTTATATGCATAATTACATTTACATTTACAATTGGGGTTTAGCCTAGGGTTATTACAGTTTGCATAGTCTAGTATTTTAGAATATTATAAGATTTGTTGTGATAAACTATTCCAGTAGAATATCCATGGCAGTTTCAATATTTCTCACTCATACCGATACTCCTTTGTCTTCTCGTTATGATCAAACACATTTAATATGATGCTTGCAGTTGATGAACAATATCACTCTTGAATGAGAATGCCACTTGAGTCATTCTCCAATTTGTGATAGAAATAATAGCTCTCTTTCCTGCAATTTCACTATGAACACCTACATTTAACTCGTTTCCTTCTAATACAAAGTCTTCTTCATGAATGCTAATGCCACTCACTAGTGGGTATGTTGTTGTATTCTCTGTAAAAAGAACAACTTTCATGGGAATACTCACATTCCCTGCTTATTTCTTCTCATATTTACCTTCATGCACTAAGGGAGTAAATAGTGTTGCAATAATCCCCAATCTAAGTTCAGCCCAGTGATGTTTTTACATAAAATATGTTGCATGCTCATCCTTTTCGAATTCCTCTTGCTCGCTCTAATTTATGAGAGTATTTTCTTCATATAATCCCATATTTTTCACCTCTTCTTCATACTTGCAACCAAATGGAACCTCTTCTTCTTCCACACATTCATCTCCATCATCCATAGGAGAAATCTCTTTTGCATCATGCAAGTGCATCTTAGCTTCATGAGGCATACAATCAATTTCATCCTTGTCATCTTCTTCACACTCCTTCAATGTTTCAAAAACATTTTATGGGATGTAAAAATAGCATACTCCTCCTCAAATTATTCATGCACACTCTCAATTGCATTCTTATACACCACCCCTTTGCACAGTTCCTCAAGGGAATCACCCTTCATATTCTTCTTCAACTAGGACACCTCTTATAATCTTCTTCTCTTCACTTCTTTGTGTTTCTCCCTCCAATTCTCTTATTCTTCTTCTTACTGCTCATATCTCTACCTCGAGTTGTTGTTTTGCTTCCCATTCCTTCCGCTTCTTGATTTTTTCCGTGTGTCTTGTATATTTTCTCTTAACCACCATATTTCCTCTAGACTCAATTATGTTAGGATATTTCTAGTTACATCATCTTTGTAACTAGTGGTTTCCATTTGTATAATGAATGTGTAAAGAAATATTCCAATTGTATTCTTATGTTCTAGAAGTAAAGATGTTTCCCAATTGTATTCATGATTTTAGGGATAGCATTGTTTATATTTTTGTATCTTTGTCTCCAAGCTGAGGAAACTTGGTTTGTGGAATCTTCGGTTGTTGAAGCTTTTTTCTTTAGGTATTGCTTAGCAAGCTATACAAATATTATTGTCTACGTAAAGGAGCTCAAACCGATAGTGTTGTGCTATTGTAGCAATAATCTTTTTAAGCAGCCAATGTAAGTGAGAGGCTCGAAAGATATCTATGGTAGGACAAACAACATCTAGACATTTAGACATTGAAAAATGAAAAGGCCACAAATTCAATTTTTTTGAAGTTGAAGATGGAATATTTTCTTATTGAAAGAAAGTAGAAGGAAGTTGTCTAAAGGACAGGAAGACAAACATTATGAAGTAGGAATATTGGGACAAAATGAAAGATAAGGCCATTGCGTTGATTTTCCTTAATCTAGTTGGATTTTGTGTTAATGACTGTATTAGGGGAAGCTACAACAAAAAATCTTTGAGATAAGATTAGCTTGTTGTTTGAGGCTAAATCCCTCATGAATTTTATATTCATGCAAAAGAAGTTGTAAACTCTAAATATGAAGGATGATGATAAGGTTACATATCTTAATATGTTCAATGACTTGCTTAATCAACTCGAGATCATTGGTGGTGAAGTAAAGGACAATGAGAAATGCATATCCTTGCTCTGTTGTCTTATGAATTATTGGGAGAATTTGATATTTTTCATCAGCAGAGCTACAAAGGTGGAAAACCTCAACTTGGATGAGATTGTGGGTCAGTTCTTGTAGGAGGAGGCAAGGAGAAGAATTTCTAAAATAAACTTTGATTCAAAATCTTCAGTGACTAGGAGTTGCTCCAAGGAGTGAAATGATGAGATATCTAGAGGAAGGAAATCTAGATCTAGAGGAAGATATTACAGTAAAGGAATAGGAAATGACAAGAGTCGATTTGTTGGAGGTGCCATAAAAAAGGGCACAAGAAGAGTGAATGTAAGTTCAATCCTTCAAAGGAGAACGAAGAAAATAAGGAGGATTTAGTTGTTGGGATTTCTAATTGTGTGAACAACATGTATCTCTGTTTAACATGTGTGTTAACCAATTCCTACGAGGACATGTGGTTGATTGATTTGGGAGATTCCTTCCATATATATCCTCATAGGAAGTGGTAGTGGATTATGAAGAATCACATGAAAGAAAAATATTTCTTGGAGATAATTTTAGTTATGAAATTGTTGGACATGGCAATGTTAAAGTCCAAAACAAAGATGGATCCATGAAGTGGATTCTCAATGTGCGGCATGTGTTGGAATTAGAAAAAAAATTACTTTCAATGAACCAAATGGTTGATGCAGGTGTTGATAAAATATTCTCTAAAGGAGATTGTAGATTGGTTCTAATGGATATGGTTTTCACCAAGGGTGTTTGGCTTGCAACTTTATACAAGTTGGATGTGACTAATCAAGTTGTAGGTAGTGGCAATGCAGTGTGACATAAAATGAAAAACAATGATAGTGTTGAATACTTTGAACACCATGTTGTGGCATCACCAGATGGATCATCTTAGCGAAAAGAACCTACAAGAGCATAACACACTAAGAATAATGTCTATGGAATTGATGATATAAAGGACCTTTTTGAGTTTTTTGAGACATTTGTGCTTGGAAAACTAAAGAGGGTTCAATTTTCCTTGAGTAACAACAAAGCTCGAGAGGTGCTTGAGTTGGTTCCTTATAATATTTGTGTGTATATGGATGAGGTATTCATTAGAAAATATCACTATTTTATCACTTTAATTGATGAATTCTCACGAAACTCATGGGTTTACTTCATGAGGAAGAAAAGCATTGTGATTGAATTTTTTAAGTCCTTTGTTGCCTTGGTTGAAAGACAAAGTGGGAAGAAGGTGAAGGCTTTGAGAAGTTAAAATGGTGGTGAATATTATTCCAATGAGTTCGAGTTTTCTTGCAAATCTCACGATATTATAAGGAAAAATAAAACCCCACATACTCCTAAGAAAACTGGTGTTGTTGAGAGGTTGAATCAAACCTTAATGGAGAAAGCACTAAACATGAAAATGAACATTGGTTTGAGCAAAATATTTTGGTCTAAAGTGGTTGCTACAAAAACCTGTTTGAACAATATATCACCTAGTTCAATTTTGGATGACAAGACATCAGAAGAGACTTGGAGTGGAGAGAAGCCCTGTGTTTCACTTATCAGGGTTTTTGGGTGTAAGGATTACATGCATGTACCTAAGGTGAATGGGAAAAAACTTAAAACAAAATCCTTAAAGTGCATCTTTATTGGATAAATATAGGATTAAAGGGATACAAGTTGTGGATTATGTCTAAACATTAGCATACACATGGTTAGACTGTGATCTTCTAGGAGGATAAATATTGTGAATATCAACATGAAGAATTTGCACTGGTAGAAAAGGTATGTGTAATAATTCTAGATTTCCAATTTGGATCTAAAGATCAAGTTGAGTAGTTGTCACAAGGGAAATATGTAGAAATTCTTGAGGAAGGAGATGAAAATCAGCCTGAAGAAACTGTGCATCATGAACTTGATCAACTTGATCTAGGTTAGAACTTGAGGAGTCTTCATGAGTGAAAAAGATCTAATAGGTATTCCTATGAGCCAAATCATTTTATTTATTTTGCTTTTCCATGGATTCAATGAGAAAAGAAATGTCAAAGAGGATCATAATGGTGAAGAGGCCCCTTACTGGAAGAAATCCATGGAGGAAGAAATGAAATCCTTGGAACAAAACTAGACTTTTTATTTTCCTTATTTTCCTATAGGAAGGAAGGCGGTTGGATGTAAATGGGTGTTCAAAAATAAGTATATTGCAGATGGTTTTGTGGAGCAGTATAAGGCTCATTTGATAGCAAAGAGATACTCTCAAGTAGAGGGTGTTGATTATGAGGATATCTTTTCTCTTGTTTCCAATATGGCCTCTATTAGGTTGTTTCCATTAGTAACTTCTTATGATTTGGAAGTGGAGCAAATGGACATGAAGACAACATTTCTTCAAGGTGAGATTAAAGAAGAAATATTAATGGGGCAACCAAAAATTTTTGTGGTAGAAGGGAGAGAATACATGGTGTACAAGCTAAAGAGTTCATTGTATGGCTTGAAGTAGTGCCCAATACAATGGTAGCAACAATTTGACAAATCTGTTGTGGGACAATGGTTCATAAGAGGTGAAGCGGACCATTGTGTTTACTTCAAGAAAGAAGGTAATAAATTCATTGTTCTAGTCTTGTATGTTAATGATGTGATTTTGATTAGTGAATGTAAGAAGTTTGTCAAGGAGAGTAAGTCCCAATTTTCATGTGAGTTTGACATGGAGGACTTAGGTAGTTACACTATTGTTTGGTAATTGAGGTGAAGAGAGACTTCCAAAACAAGAAGCTTTATATCAGCTAAAGAAAGTATGTGGAAAACATACTTGAACTCTTTAGGATGGATAAATGTAAACCTAATTTCACTCCATATCAAGTGGGAGTGAGTTTGTTGACTAACGTGATTCCTAAGAGAAAACAAGAGTTAGACTAGATAAGTGTCATATGTTAGTGCAGATGATAGCCTTATGTATGCAATTGTGTGCATAATACTAGATAATGCACATGGAAAATTTAGGGGGAGAGATCATTGGACTATTTCTAAAAGGATCTATAGGCACCTATGGGGCAGCCGAGTGACTATGTTGTTTGCTATCAAGGAGATGGAAGAAAGAAGCTTCAAATGCATATGTTTGTTGATTCTCACTAGGAAGGTGGTGATGACAACCACTAGTGTGTATATATTTACATTGTTTGAAGGAGCTATGAGTTGGATGAGTAAGAGGAAACAAGTGGTTTCCCATTCTAGTACTAAAGAAAAGTACATTGTAGCTTTAGAGGATTTAAGGAAGTATTTTGGTTGTAGCATGTATGAAAAGATATTGGACTTGAACATGGGCCCATGCCTATTTGTTTTAATAATCCAAGTGAAATTACTTTTCCAAAGAATTCCAAGTTTCATCCATGGATAAAGCATATCAGGGTGAAATTCCACCACACCAAAGAAGTGGTGGAGTCTACTGAGGTAACAACACTCAAGGTTAGGAATTGGAGTAATGTGGCAGACTCTTTAACTAAGGTAGTGGATGGAAGGAAATTTGCTTTGTGTAAGGGAAAGGGGGGGATTCAACCTCATTCGATGTAATTATAAAGTGGTGGATCATTAGAATATTAGCAATTGCATTATCTATGTAACTATGAATTTCCATTTGTATATGGAATGTGTAAAGAAATCTCTTGATTGCAATCTCATGTTTTAGAAGAAAAGGTGTTTCCCAATTCTATTCATGATTTTAGGGGCATCTCTATTTCTATGTTTGTGTGTTCTTTATTAAAAAAGGGAAACGACAAGCCAGACAATCATGTGTCCCCAATGAGAAAAGCTTTTTTGTCGTTGTGTATGCTTCTTTGTTATTATTTTTCTAATATTTTTAATTTCGTGTTTCTATTGATTATCTTTGTGTTGTAGATTTTTCTCCATTTATTGTAGGTTGCTCTTCATGTTTAACAATTTTTCTTTGCACCATTTTGTTTTTATTAACTGCAATTTAACTTCAGTTAGCCAATCACTCTCTAGTTTCTCAATGGATAACTCTCTCTAAATTTGTTCTCACTGTGGCTTCTGTAGCTAATGCATTACCCACATGTAACAACAATGCACCTCTATTCAATCTAATGTATTGAAATAATGTAACTGCAAAGAGTATTCTTATTCTTATTGATATATTATTCATAGGATCAATCCCCATTGTGGATTGATCATGTTAGTTATTGTAATAGGACCAAATCCCCTTTTGCGGATTGGTCAAAAGACAATTGTAATATGCAGAATAAGAAGTCGGTCCCAATAGATATTAAAGAAGCCCAGAAATATAATAAAGGTGGGTTTACCCACCCAGTTTGAGAAGTTGGCCCTGCCAATGAGGAGACACTTCACATGTGCCAGACTTGTATAAATAAAGGAGGCTAGCACCTCACTTAGATACAACTCACTTGCTCATTTTGAGAGACAAGTCTAGATCTGCTACCGGAGAAGAAGGAGAGAGAGAGTGGTGCATATCTGGGAGAGGAATTTCTGTATTTGTTTAAGACATCTCTTGGCATTTTATTGGCTATCTATATTAAGGAAGTTTTGCTGGGGTTTCTTCCCCTAGAGGGTTTCCCAGGATAAATGTTGTGCCTCTTGTGATTGTGTATTTCTCAGTGATCTTGGATTATGCTATTATTATCTAATGAAATGCAAACATATATAATAATGGCTTAAAAATTAACATGGTATCAGAGCCAAGCTAATGGAAGCATCTTTCACAAGTGAAAAATGTCACTGTTACCATACATGAAAATTAGGGATTTTTGATGGTGAAGCTTTTCAACCCCGAAACCATCTAGAAAAGTGAGCCCTCCCCTAAGGATCAGTTTGGCACTCTCAGCACACCTTTTCAGTGTATGGATCTCTCAGAAAGTGAAACCCTAGTTTCATAAAGTACCAGAAGTACCAAAAAACCAGTGTACCAGAAGTACTAGAGTACCAGAGGTACCAGAAAACCAGAAGCACCAGTCTAGAAATACGTAGATCAAGTTTGGAGGAGCAAAAGTTGGATTTTCTCAGATCCAATCAGACCAGGCTACTTACCTCAGCCAAGTGCACCTCCTGGTAAGTTCATTTTTTTTATTTTGAGCACTTTCATTTTTTGGTCATTTTCCTAGCTCCAGATAAATATGTCTGCAAGCGTTAAGCTTGTTGAAAAGTTAGAAGGAGTGAAAAACTTACATGCCTGGAAGTATAGGATTTTCCTCATTCTTGAAGAGAATGACCTAGAAAGATTCATCAAATAAGAATTACCGGAACCCAGCGATGCTGCAGAAAAGGCAAAGCATCAAAAGGACACAATAAGGGCCAAAAGAATCATTGCAGATTCAATCAAAGACCATATGATTCCTTATGTGTCATCTAAGAAGACCCCAAAGGAAATTTTTGATCCCTTGAGCAAACTATATGAAGGAAAGAACATAAACCGAAAGATGAATCTTAGAACTCAACTGAAGAATACAAGGATGCAGAAAGGAGAAACGATTCAGGAATATTTCTCCATAATCTCAGAATTCAAAGAACAAATAGAAGCTATTGGAGATACCATAGATGAAGATGAACTCATACTGATAGCCCTAAATGGTCTCACAAGACCTTGGGATGCTTTCATCTAGACGATATGTGCCAGAAAGGAGAAACTGAAGTTTGACAGTCTATGGGAAGAATTCATCCAAGAAGAAACAAGAGTAACGAATATGGAAGCGTTACTAGCAAGGGATGATGATCGAGCCCTAGCTACTCTCACCAAAGGAGGAAGGAAGAAACCCTACGTCCAAAAGGAGACTCATAAAGAGCCTCAACAATCAAATAAATTCAATCATAAAGAATCTCATCTAAGGAGATTTTAGAAGAGAGGATAACGAAAGGAAAGAGACTACTCATATGTACAATGCTATCATTGTGACAAGATGGGACACATTGAAAAGTTTTGTCCAGCCAGACGAGAAGAATACAAGAGAAAACATAAGAGGCTCCATGCCCATGTAGTCGAAGATGAAGAGCCACCCGCAAAGATGATAAGAGAGGAGATCAAAGACCATGTCTTGATCTCGGCCCTCTCAGGAACTGTAACACCTGGAGAGGACACTTGGCTCATTGATAGTGGTGAATCCAAGCACATGACGGGATAAAGAAACATTCTCTCTTGTATCTCAGAAAATAATTTTTCTCAGAAAGTGACACTTGGAGATGATTACCAATATCCCATCAACGGAGTGGGAGAATCAAACCATAAACTAAATTTAGGGAATTCACTAAAAATGAAGGATGTACTATATGTACCAGGCTTGAAGAAGAACCTACTCTCCATTTCATCTTTATAAAAGAAAGGCTTCAGAGTTGCCTTTATATATGGAGAAGCTCTTATGTGGGCTAAGGGAGAAACCTTAAATGAAGGAATCGTCATTGGTAATGAAGAAAATGGCTTGTATAAATTAAAGGGTCATTCAGAGGCTGCTATGACCCACGCCTTTGAAAACTCATGTGAACTTTGGCATAGAATATTAGCCCACATCAAGTACAAGGCACTACCATACATATGCAAAGTGGTCATAGGTTTACCAGAACTCAAAGGGGACCATAGAGGCATATGCAATGGATGTGCACAAGGAAAGAATATCAAGAACCCGTTTTTGAAGAGGGACAACAAGACATAAGGAGTCCTAGAACTCATCCATTCAGATGTGTGTGTCCCAATGCCATCATCCTCCATTAGCGGGTATGTATATTATGTATCATTCTTTGATGATTACTCTCGTAAAACCTGTATATATTTATTGAAGACTAAAGATGAAGTGTTCAGTAAGTTCAAGGAATTCCAAGCCTTGATAGAGAACCTTTCTGAAAGAAATATCAAGATACTTAGGTCAGATAATGGAGGAGAATATACCTCAAAAGAGTTTGTGAACTTCTGCAAATAGGTTGGGATCAAGAGGAAACTCACTACTCCATATAATCCCCAACAAAACAGTGTAGCTGAACGGAAAAATAGAACCATACTGGAAGCTTTGAATACTATGATCCGTGATCAAGATCTTCCTATGTGCTTATGAGCAGAAATAGCAATGGAAACTGTTTATGTGCAGAACTGATTATCCCATAGTGCACTTGGGCTCAAGACACTGGAAGAGATGTTCACCGGAAAGAAGCTAGAGGTAAGCCATCTCAAAATATTTGGTTGTCCAGTGTTTATTCATATACCTAAAGAAAAGAGAAGCAAGTTGGACCCTTCAGGAAATAAGGGAATATTTGTGGGATACTATGAGGTCTCCAAGGCCTTCAGAATCTATATACCAGGTCAACATCACATTTTGATCAGTAGGGATGTGACCTTTGATGAAGATGCAGTACTCAAGAAATCTAGACTATGCCAGCTTGAAGAGGTATATGAAGAGGAACCCGTGATCCCTAACACTGCAATGAGGGAGGTTCCTAGAGCTACAAAACCAGTGAGGGAAGTCATAAATTCCCCTGATGAGGAACTTCTAGAAGACCATGATATAGTAAAAGTGCAAGAACCTCCTCAGATGACGATCCTCCATAAAAGAAAGCCAGCTTGGGCTAGAGAGCTTATTCAAGATGGAGAGAAGTACGGTGTTTCCCAAGGAACTACGAGACAGGTGAAAAGGCCAAATCCATTCTCTAGTTATATGACTTTGATGTGTGACCTCCTAGAAGAGGAGCCTACCTATTTTGAAGAAGCCATTCAGAGGAAAGAATGGGCAGATGCCATGACAGAGGAATACCAATTCATAATGAAGAACGAAGTATGGCAAATAGTTCCCAGACCAAAGAATAAATATGTGGTATCCTCCATATGTCTCTTTAAAATAAAACATGCTGCTGATGGAAGTATTGAGAAGTATAAAGCAATATTTGTCGCTCATGGATTTTCCCATAAGGAAGGCATTGACTATGAAGAGACATCCGCTCCTGTGGCCAGATACACTTCGATCAGAACCATCATATCTCTTGCAGTTAAGATGAAGTGGAAGATGCACCAGATGGACGTGAAGACAACTTTCCTAAATGGTGTTATCAAAGATCAAGTGTATATAGAGCAACCTCAAGGATTTGAGGTTGAAGACAGGAGGTCTCATGTTTGCAGATTGAAGAAAGCCTTATATGGATTGAAGCAAGCTCCTAGAGCTTGGTATGGCCATATAGACAGTTTCTTGACGAACTTAGGCTTTACCAAGAGTAAAGCAAACTCTAATCTCTACTTCAAAATCATGAATATGAGCCAATAATCTTACTGCTATATGTGGATGACTTATTTTTAACTGGAGAAGAAAATCTCATCATTGAATGTAAATAGAGACTTGCCTCAGAATTTGAAATGAAATACCTTGGCCTAATGCATTATTTCTTAGGTCTTGAGGTATGTCAGAGTCTTGAGAGGATCTTCCTTAACCAAGGGAAGTATACAATCGAAATCTTGAAAAGATTTGACATGTTGGAATGCAAGCCCATGAATACACCCATGGAAGCGAAGCTAAAGCCGTTGGTCAATACTTCGTCAGAATTGATTGATGCCACATTGTATAGACAGATTATTGGATCTCTGATGTACCTGATGAACACTAGACCAGACATTTGTTTTGTTGTGAACACCTTGAGTCAGTTTTTGGTAGAACCCAGACGTGTTCACCTAGTGGATGCAAAACATGTGATGAGGTACCTTAAAGGTACAATAGATTGTGGTCTCAACTATGATGGAGACCATGATTTCACATTGAGTGGATATACTAATGCAGATTGGGCAGGAAGTGTTTCTGACAGGAAAATCACTTCAGGATGTTGTTTCAGTTTGGGATCAACTATGATCTCATGGCAGAGTAGGAAGCAATCTAGCATTGCTCTCAGCAGAGTGGAAGCAGAATATATTGCTGCATGTTCTGCCAGCTACGAAGCTATATGGATTTGAAAGTTGTTGACCAACCTATTTGACTTAGAGATGAGAGCAACCTTGATTCTATGTGACAACAAGAGTTGCATAAAGATGACAGAGAATCTTGTATTCCACAACAGGTCGAAGCACATAGAAATCCATTATCATTACATTTGTGACATGGTACAGAGAGGAGCCTTAAATCTCTAGTACATTAGCACTGATGAACAGGTTGTTGACGTGTTGACCAAGCCCCTATCTCATGTGAAGTTTGAGTACTTCCGAGATAAGCTTGGCATAGTCTGAAAGGACCTTCCTTGAAAGGGGGAGTAGTTGCTGTGATGAGATATTCCCTTCTTCCAACCTTGTGGTTGTGACACAAAGAAGGACATGTACCTTGCTTCTGACCCAGTTGTCAGACGTAAAGAAAGAAGAGATGTGTTCCTTGCTTCTGACCCAGTTGTCAGACATAAAGCAAGATGAGATGTGTTCCTTGCTTCTGACCTAGTTGTCAGATGTAAAGCAAGATGAGATGTGTTCCTTGCTTCTGACCTAGTTGTCAAGCATAAAGCAAGATGAGATGTGTTCCTTGCTTCTGACCTATTTGCCAGACGTAAAGCAAGATGAGATGTTCCTTGTTTCTAACCTAGTTGTTAGACGTAAAGCAAGATGAGATGTTCCTTGCTTCTGGCCTAGTTGTCAGACGTAAAGCAAGATGATATGATGATACTAGGACTGAGCTTATGGCTAGATATTTGTGACGTAAAGACAATCTGATATCCTTCTTCCGACCGGATAGTTGTGAAGTAAAGCAGGATGAGTATCTTGCTTCCATCTTGAGTGTTGTGATGTAAAGAAAGACGATGAGATGAGACAATTACTAAGCTTCCATCTTGATAGCTGTGATGTAAATCCAGTCTTGTATTATGATGAGCCAACCTTGTGCTGTGATAATGATGATGTATCAGTTTTTATACTAATACATATTGATGCAGATGATGGCATTCCTTTGAGAATGATGATGTTGCCGATGAAGAAAACTTCCGATGATTTATAGATACGCCAGTCAGTGTTCCAAGATTATATTGATGATGTTGTCCTCTCACCCACTTGATGTTGTTGATGATGTTGTCCTCTCTCTCTCACATGACGCTGCTGAAGAATACCCTTCTTGTTAAGAGGGAGTGTTGAAATAATGTAACTGCAAATAGTATTCTTATTATTATTGATATATTATTCATAGGATCAATCCCCATTTTGGATTGATCATGTCGATTATTGTAATAGGACCAAATTCCCTTTTGCGGATTGGTCAAAAGACAATTGTAATAGGCAGAATAAGAAATCGGCCCCATCAGATATTAAAGAAGCCCATAAATATAATAAAGGTGGGTTTACCCACCCAGTTTGAGAAGTCGGCCCTGCCAATGGAGAGACACTTCACATGTGCCAAACTTGTATAAATAAAGGAGGCTATCACCTCACTTAGATACAACTCACTTGCTCATTTTGAGAGACAAGTCCAGATCTGCTACCGGAGAAGAAGGAGAGAGAGAGTGGCGCATATCTGGGAGAGGAATTTCTGTATTTGTTTAAGATATCTCTTGGCATTGTATTGGCTATCTATATTAAGGAAGTTTTGCTGGGTTTTCTTCCCATAGAGGGTTTCCCAAGATAAATGTTGTGTCTCTTGTGATTGTGTATTTCTCAGTGATCTTGGATGATGCTATTGTTATCTAATGAAATACAAACATCTATAATGATGGCTTAAACATTAATATAATGCTCCTTCAAGCACACTTAGTTCTTCTCTCGAGCTAAGTCTTCACTTCAACGGGTAAATATCCAGCTACCAACTTGTAACAATGGCTCTCCTCTTTAGGCCATATTCTTTAAATCCCAAGTTGCTCTAATACCATAATTGACACAATTTGGGAGGGAAAACCCACTTGATTCCTCTTTACAAAAGGAAGTAAATGTAATAGATTCACCCTTTTCCCTATAATAAGCTTGGAACACATATTAATACAATAACTCAAAAAGAAATTTTATCTATGCAGGAATATCTTATCCTCTTAGGTATATTAAACACTCACCCAATATAAAATATTAACTCAATAATATATAGACAATAAACACAACATTCTAATATCCTCATTTTCATAAGTAAATCTCAAATTCTCCAAATATTTTCAGTCGTTCAGCCTTCAACCTTTCAATGTCTATTTCTATTTTCCTCACACAACCATTATTTTCATTCACTATCTAAAAACTAACTAGACTATCATCTACCTATACTGTAGCATCCCTAGACCCCTGTTGGGCAATGCCACATCAAAAATTTGAATTCTTATATCATTAAATTTACAGATATTTTCTGCATATGAACAAAGTTATGCAGAATAATAACAACAAACAACAACAATAATTCATGCATATGAATAACAGAAATTCCATAATAGAAAAACATAACTCATATCAAAACATTTACACAAACACATAGAGACACTTATCTTTTGTGGATTAAACACCAACTGCATGCAAACCTACCACATTCCTCCCAACCATAGACCATACTGCTCATAACTTTCAGTAGTGGGTCACCCCCAAGCTAGGGATAAGACTCCACCAAAGAAAAGGAAATCCTAATCCAAGATAAGGTCTAATAATCAACAAAATTTCTCCTTCCAAGGTGCCCAACTACTGCAACTATCCTACAATCCATCATTCCCCACCTGCTTGTCCCATCCTAGGAAGTGTGCACCTTCTCTGATCAAAATTCCTTTGGCTACCCCACTTCCCTTTTGAGGCTTCAACAACAGGCCATACAAGAAGTCTTAGAGCCCTGTAGCTTTTTCCCAGCACACCTAGGGAAGAATTCCCAGTAGTTTCTCATCCAAAGAAAACTACTCATGATCTTAACAACCCGCCTCTTCATACGAGCATGAAAACCTGCCTCTTCAAGTCTCAAAACTTACCATGTACAAGTGATGGAAGCCAAGTATGGATTTTAGCATGGATGAGTGAATGGTTAGAATGATGGGAAATACACTAAATCTCCCTCTTATATATGCATGTGTCTTTTATGACACATGGTACTCAATGAAATTCCCTTGTCCCCACTTAATAAACTTAGGATATATTCATATCCATAACTTTAGCTTTACGAAATATTAATATAATATTCCATTGGGCTTAAGCCCCCTTATCTTATCTCTTACCTAGACTCTTATCCCCTTACTTTTTCTAGTGGATTTTATCCCCCCATCTCTTTTGTTTGGTCGGTCTACAACAATGATGTACTTTATTAATAATATGAGTGTTTACATATTACAATAATAGGCTCATTGGCCTTGCACCACCCAATCCATATTAACCATTTCCAAAACCCATACTATAACATATATCACATGCGCCTCATATAACTCAATAAAAATCATATAGCTACTAACATTGCTAGTTAGGACTAACATTAATTTTGTTTAACTTCATTTGCATATAGTATAGCATAGTATCACATAGTTTAGTTCCTTCTTCTTGGATTTTTTCCATATTTCTCTTGTCTCTTGTTAAAAATAATCATGTGTCTTGTGCAGGTGTAACAGGTCATGAATCATGGCTACAATAGCAATGTAATAACAATGAACATAAGCCATTCATAACATAGAATTTAGAACTTATAGTAAGGAAATCAACACATACAATCCATTATACATCTGCCATCATGTCGGAAACAAAATCAATACTTCATCACCAATCATGTAGAACCCTAGAAGTAGTGTTGAACAATATCATAAATGTGTAATAAGACTATCTATGGTCCTCCAATATACAAGGGGTCCCACCTACTAGTATTATATATCATTGGCATAGCTTTAAATAATAGGCTTAGCAATACTTTACAGGTGAAATCCTCGTTGTGATTTTTATCATCAACAAACTGGTGAATCCACAAGAAAATATGTTTCCAACATATTAATAACTCAGAACACATGGTTTCATACACCAACAACAACAGATCAAAAGATATAACCAGAATGATTATGCAACAGGGGGAAGTGAGCAGATTTAATGGAAAAATGACCAGGAATTTGGGAATAACTCGTGAAAAATGTTAATTATGAGGGGGTTTATCCCTGTATCCATAATCATTCAACCAGAATATTCTCTTTACTTCAAGGAGAAAAATTTATGGACTTGCTCTTTTAATTCTCAAATGGATGAAGAAATGGAAAGCAGAAGTGGGAGATAACCAATTTCTTTATAAGACAACAGTGAAAGCAGATAACAAATTCAAGTGTGCTTTCAGGAGAAACATCGTAACAGTTGTGTAAGCTTGATTTTTATTGACTAACAATATCTTGCAGGAGTGTCGCTGTGGCAGAACTGATCCAACATCTTATTCTTGACCAAAATCAACTAAAAGATGAAAAGCAATAAAAATTATGACAGAAATGAGATTACAAAATTTAAAACAGCAGAAATCAAATAACAAAATTTGCAAAAGCGGCATGAAAGCTATTAAAAAAGAAAGTAGAAATCAAACTAATGTAAAAGAAAAAATGAAAAATAGTGAAAAAATGAAATCATAACTAGACTACTAATATACAAAAAATCCAAATAGCGTTAAATATTTTCAAGTTGGTTCCAGGTAGTGTTTTAAGTGAGAACCGATGGTGTTGTAGGAAAACAATCACTCTTCTAAATCCTTTAGAATGTAAGAATTAGTCCCCAAGACAAAATAAATCTTGAAAGGACCCGGCCATAACCCTTGAAACTTCGAGACAATTGACATCCCTTTAACATACACAATTATATCATCAAGATAGATATGAATAACTTCATCGATCAAATCGTCAAGAGTTATTTGCATAAGTATTTCAAAAGCGGTACTTGCATCAGATAATCCATAAGGCATATGTTCATAAGTCAAAGTACCCCAATGATTAATAAAGGTGGTTTTGAATTTATCTGCCCCTTTTACCTTGATTTGATTGTAACCGAAAAAAACGTCAAGTAAGGGCATCATATGTGACCTTGCAACTTGCTGCAAAATTTGTTTATGTTAGTGTAGAAATTTTAATACATATTATGTATTACCTGGATTCTCCTGATCTAACAATTACATGCCATGGTTAAATACATAATTGCTTCTACAAATATTCTTGCGGAATTTAAAACATGATCACCAATTGCAATATCAAGAAGAAAGATCAATCACACATAACACAGGTGTTTTTACCGGGAAAGCATAAAGCTAAAAACCCCACTATCATATATTATGTATATATCATGGATCATGAAACAATCTCATACAAAACTCTAATGCAAGAGCTCTCAGTACAATATACAATCGTCTCAAACTGTCATACAAAAATTGACAAATTCATATGCCAAATTACTGCTTCCAGACATCCCGCCTCCTCTGTGCAATCCCTGCTAATGGAAATCCCTGCAATGAACGAATTCATCTTGCCTAGGCTATGCATTCCTCATGGGCACATCCAATGTGTGTGTGGTTGCATGAGTGCACCCACTAAAATCAGAACTAATAGTCAAATTGTCCCTTTCACCTATTATCTCAACTGGGTCTCCACTGGATCTGACATGCATGTAGTTAACAGTGGTAAATACTCAGTTGCATGTGATATCATTGATTGTGAATTAATTAATTCACTGATCTCTCACTAGTGTAAGTTCAGTTACAACTAGTACAACTGATCTTAACTCACTTAATTGAGTTAAACTACTTTACAACTCACATAAATACACATATAACTTTGTTACAACTTCGAATCACTCAGTTACAACTAATTCGACTTGCATGTCCCACCAGTCAACCTTTGAACTCGAATTTCCTATAGCTAACTTATTTTCCATTTCAGTTAACTATTTCCAAGTGCTCACTGAGAATAGATTAATATTTATTGTCCAACTATTATAAAGGGATAATAATAGTCGACATACATCTATAAATAGACTTCCACCTAAAAATAGCCTAAGGCTCCATCCTAGTGTAGGTGCATAATTTTCACTAGGATATTCTTGTTGAATATCAACACTCCCTCTCAACAAGAAAGGGATTATCCTTCACCCCGATCCTGTCTCTATGGTATTCGAATTTTCTCCTAGTGAGTGCCTTCGTCAAAATGTCTGCATCTTGATCTTCTGTAGGAACGTACTGAAGCAACATGATCTTCCGTTGCACACAATATCTGATATGCTGATATCGGATATCTATATGCTTAGATCTATCATGAAACACAGGAATAATCGAGAGTTTAATGAAACTCTGATTATCACATTGAATAACTTTCGGATCTAAATGAGAACCAAACAAACCAACCAAGATCTTTCTCATCTAGATAGCCTCACATGCTGCTTGACTCACTCCCATGTATTCTGCTTCTACTGAACTGAGTGCCATGGATCTTTGTTTCCTGTTGTACCAAGAAACAACTGTAGATCTAATACTAAAGATCCCCCTTGATGTGCTCTTTCTGTCTGTTGGACTGCCCGCCCAATCTGCATCCATGAAGCCATGCAACTTCACCTCATCCATCTGTCTGTACCATAAGCCATACTCAGATTTTCCCCTCAGGTATCTCAGGACATGCTTACCCGCCTTCCAAAAGATCTTGGTAGGCTTAACCATCGCTTGAATCAGTTGGTTAACCGCATAGAAAATGTCTGGTCTCGTGTTCAATAAATACATTAGTGAACCCAGTAACTGTCGATCTACAGTAGCATCCACTACCTCTCCAGAAGTAGCATCCTCTTTCCTCTAGTTTCTTGGAAGAGGATTATCCATGGGTTTGCAGCCCTCCATGTGAAACTCACCTAGTATCTCCCTTACATACTTGCCTTGAGACACAAAATGTTCACCATCTCGCTGTCATATTTTCAATCCAAGGAAATAATGAAGGAGGCCCATATCCTTCATCTCGAAGTCCTTTGCAAGGTCCTCCTTGCATGAGTGTATCAACTGCTCATCATCAATTAGTATTAAATCATCAACATAAAGAACAATGATTAAAATCTTACCCTCCACCACAATTTGGCATAGGTTTGCATCCGCTTCACTTTTGGTAAAGCCCAGTCCGGTGAAATAGTTGTCTATATGAGTGTACCAAGCACGGGGTGCTTGATTCAGCCCATACAATGCTCTTTTGATTCAGCACACATGCGACTCGCTGCTCAAGATCTCAAATCCTTTAGGCTACTCTATGTACACCTCTTCCTTAATTACCCCATTGAGAAACATAGTTTTTACATCCATCTGATACATGCGCCAACCCATTTGCATTGAGAGTGCAAAGATGGATCTTTTGGAAGAGAACATTGTGACAGGTGCAAAGGTCTCATCATAATCTATCCCCTCAATATTTGAGAATCCCTGAGCCACAAATATGGCCTTGTATTTCTCCACACTCCCATCAACAGCTTGCTTTACCTTGTAGATCCATCTCGAACCTACCACTGATTTGTCGACCGGTCTTGGGACAATTTCCCATGCACTGTTTTTGACAATGGATTCATACTCCTCCAACATTGCATCAAACCAAGTGGGATCCTTCACTTCTTCTTGAAAGGAAGATGGTTTAGTCACAATAAATTTTCTCATGAGAGCCATGTATCCAGTAAATCGATCAGGAGACTGTCTCTGTTTGCGTTGTGAAGTAGGATCTCCTACATTCTGTGCAACATCTAGTCTCAATCTATCAGCTTTTGTTGTGCGCATTCTGCCATTTCTGATGGATGGCTCTATATGAGTGGATTCCTCCACCCCATGAACCTCCTCATGTGGTTGATCCACATCTTCAGAGTCATCTTTGGGAACCAACAGTTCCTTCTCTGCATGCAAGTATAGCTCCCTCTCAAGCGACAACCACATGGCTTTCCCCTCATCGAATTTTATATACCGTCACATAACAGTCATCTTATTGTTAGGAAAATACACATGATAATTATGGGTTGTTTATGTGTATCCCAAAAATATCCCAACTTCAGCAGTCGGCTCCATCTTCTTCCTGGCGTTCTTGGTCACATGCACATAAACAGATGAGCCAAAAATCTTAAAATGAGAAACATCAAGTTTCTTACTGGTGAAAGCTTCTTTAGGTGTACTCATGCCAAGTACTCTATGAGGACAACCATTTTTCAAATAAACCGCAGTGTTGCATGCTTCCACCCACAAATGCATTGGTAAGCCCTGATCATGCAACATCGCTCATGTTGCACCCACGATCGTTATTGTAATATCCCTCGGCCGAACCCAAATGTAAATATAATCCAAGTATATTTAAGCTAGTGAGCTATTTAGACATCATTTTTGTAATACACCTTTCATGGCATGGTGCGCACATATACTGTGCAGTAAAGGGATGTAATGTGCACATTTCTGAATACCGCACACAGTAACTAAGGTGCGCGCAACTTTAAAGATAGAGGATACAATGTGCAGTAACTAAGGTGCACACAACCTTAAAGATATAGGATACAGTGCACAGTAACTAAGTGCGCAGAATATTAAGGTCAGTAAACCTTTGTGTATATAATATGCATTATAGGCTAGTAAGCCAGTATTATAAGCCATAATGCTTATGTTTTGATATTAGGCCGGAACACCTTGATTTCAAGGGCCAATGCACCTACTTTGTACATGACTTGTGATTAATATAAAATACATCACTGCGCATAGAATGACCACGATAAAAGAGATGGGGGACTGAACTTCACCAGTTAGGGAAAGGGAGGGCCAAAAGTCAAGGGAATAATATATTAATATTTTCTAAAACATAAAGTATGGATAATTAGTTTATCCTATGTCCTAAAGTTGGGGACAAGTGGACAAAAGTAACTTCTGATATGACAAGTGTCAAGTTGGGTACATGCATTCATATCGTGGAGAAACTTAACTCAGGGGGGATTTTTCTCACAGAGACCTTACGAACGAGGGGAAGGGGAACCATCAAGCTGACCATCGTTTTTGAAAACGAGTTCACAGTGATTCCAAAACACACTCAGTTATCTATTCAATGACTCCATGACCATTTCACTCATACATTCTGTTATCCTTGAGATAACTATTTCACCTTTCCGAAGCCTATTTCCCCATCCTTTTTTGGTTAGTGTACCTAGTTAGCTTGGAGTGGGATTGAAGAAGCGGGTTTTCAGGCCTGTGAGAAGTTATCTGAGAGAGATAATTGTTGTGGATTGATTTCCGTAGGTGCTGAACTACAGCTATAGTGATCTAAGACTTCTGGTCCATCCTGTTGTTGAAGCCCTGAAAGGAAAGTGGGGCAGTCGAGGGATTTTTGAGCAGAGAAGGGACACACTTCCTTGGGTGGGACATGCATGTGGGGAATGAGAGGTTGTAGGCTGTTAGTTGAGTGAGCACCTGAGACAAAGTCTTTCTTGTTTTCCATGAGCCTTAGCCTGGATAGGAATCCCTTTACCCTAGGTGGAGTTTAGTCCCAGCTCGGGGGTGATTCACTGTTGAGAGTGATGAACAGTGTAATCTATGGCTAGGAGGTTCGTGGACGTTCTGTAAGCAGTTGGTGAAATTCTTTCTAAGATAAGTACCAATTGTATGATATATGGATATGATTTTTTGTTATTTACATGCCCATGTTACGATTTTATCATATATGTGACTATGATTGCTTGTGTTCTTATGAGTAATTTCCTGTAAATGATGCATATTGGTAATTATTGTTATTTTAATATAAAAGTCGCATGTTACAGAAAGTGAGTGTTTGTTTATGTTTATATGTAAAGCTTCCGCAATTGTGTTGTATGTATATGTTTTAGTTGCATGCAGTCTAAAGAGTAAATTTAGGTGGCATTGCTTAGTTGACTACTAGGTATGCTACTGTATGTTCTGCAAAATGGGAACGAAAGTGTTCCCTAGAGTGGCATGGCCCGGCCTGATGGTTGGGAATGTTACCAACTGGCATCAAAGCATGAGTGGTTGCTCTGGAGTGGCATACCTCAGCCTCATGATTGGTCGGGGGGATCGTTACAGTATGGTATCAGAGCCTCAGTTCAACATTGAGCTTGGACGGGCCAGAAGGATGCAATTGAAGTGAATATTCACAGAAAAATAACTTCGAAGTGACCAGAATTAGATTCATAGAGTGTCCTTGGAAAAGGTTGGCGTACTGGCGCGCGTGGTAAATTTGGCACCGCGCGGGAAACTGTGGCATGCCAGTGTGTGTAGTAAATTGTGGCACCGCGTGAAAGATTATTATGTGTAGATGCACGCACTAAAATTAGTCTTGCGCAGTAAGCACACACATAGTAAGGTTCACATGGGGTGCGCAAGTATTTCTTAACGCAGAGGATTTTTGTTGGTACGCGCATAAGTATGAATATAAGTTGTTTTGCGATGGTGTATTCAGTAGTATGCACAGATATTTGAGTGCGAAGGAATATGTTAAACTTGACATGGTGCATGCATAGGATGAAAACGCATGTGGAATATCAGTGCGCAGTATCGAAACTTTGCGCAGTGGATATTGGCGCACAACACCAGAGTAGTGCACGTAAGTAGTCGGTACAACATAGAAGAAATGCACAGTAGATTTAGGTGCGTGGAGAAGCGTTTACCTTGTAATATTTCTATGCACAATAATATAAATGAATAGGTCAAGTTAATGTGCACAAAGTCGCTTGGAAGGTGAGGAGTCTGAGTTTAAATTGCATAATAATAAAAGAAAAATAAACACATAACTGCATTAAATCATTAATTAAAAAGAATTCTGAATTTTAACTTCTTCCGATTTAGACAGATGAAAATAAAATATAAGATTACAAGAAAAACTTATTACAAAAGAAAACAAGAGTCATAACATCACTAGATAGAAATCGTAATAAAACAGTCTAAAATCCGTTTCTGTATTTATATAATCATATTAATCACAAAATTACAAAAGGGTGATGACAACAGTTAGCCTGTTGTAGAAAGCACTGTTGAAGAATAGGCCTATCATCTCTTGTACTTTTACCTCCACTACCGATTGTTCAAAATTATTAGAGACTTGCTTATCTTAGTTGAAGACTTACTTCAGCTTAGCAATCTCTGCCTTTAAATAAGAGTCTAACCAGACCGGTTGAATTTTGCCAACACTTTCGGACGCTTCAACCGTATATTCCTCCTTCTTATGCCACTTACTCCTTTTCTTCTTAGTGGCTGGCCTGTTGATGACTAAATCCTTTATAGTGGGATTCATCCTAACTTCCAATCACGAGTATATAACCGGCTCTATGTGGAACTTAGTTGCTAGAAGGTGCGCAAAGAACCTTTCCTCCTTATTCGCAGGAAATCCTAGCATGTTTCTTGAATAACCAGTCTCACTCGACTTAGATTTGTCCATGTATCTCAGGTTGGGGATACCAAAATGTGTCTGTAAAGAGAGTAGAAAGTCGAGCATCTTGAAGACTACTACGGTTATGGATAAGCAAATATCTTCATACTTGGGGAGTGGTAATTATAGAACTCCATTTATGAAGCACAGACAGATTATGTACAAAGAGCGTTGGGTTGCCATACTTGGCCAATCCATTTCAAATGATTATATTTTGAGTTCGTTACATGGTGGCGTTCAGCTGACGTCACATGGCTGCGAAATACTGAACGAATGAAGCAGGGTGATATGACTAGCCATCGCCTGCTCCATGAGTGGTGTATTTGACATGTTGAGACATGTAATACTGTGTCTTGGTAAAAGTGGTTTCGACAATACCACCTTCTTGCACAAGTGTATCTCGAAAGGCACTGTGCGTCAACGTTCTCGAGACTTGGGTCTTATCTAGAATTTTCATGGTGATAACACCAGGAAACTGGGAGTGATAATGTCGATGTGTATGTTGGATCGAAATGGTGCATATTCTCATGAATTGTTGATTTGCTAGTCTGATTAGTTTTGATGGCTGCACGTTTTGAATCAACAACAACTTGGTCAGGTCAGACCAGTGAAGAGTCTGTGGGAATGGAAGAGGCACAGGGGAATTACAATCATCTAGAGAAGAGCAGAGGGATGGATGTCCATTTGGGCATGGAAGGAACGAACTCCAACAGACATGGAGAAGAAAGGAATGACGATATGAATATGAATGAGACCATTAAGAATTTGTAGGAGGATTTCCAAAGCCATAAATCTGATAATGAAAAGATTATGAAAGCCAAAGAGCAGTAGGATGACTTCAATATGAAGCTATTGGAAGGTTTGAACAAAATAGAGAAGAAATTGGTTAAGGAGAGTGACTCAAGTAGATCTGAGAGTCACAAAACTTTAGAGAAGAAGAGAGAAGTAAAAAGTGCTAGTAGACATCACCATCATCCCCATATGCATTCCCATAAGAGAGTAGGCAACAACTCAAATCTATCCGATGTCATAAGGTATAAGAGATCTGGGGTGGATGAGCTACGAGGAGAAATGAACAAAATCAAACCTCCTACATTTGATGGTGAGCACAAGAAGGATGAAGATGCTGAAACATGGTTGCTAGACATGAGGAAGTATTTTCAATTGCATAATTATTCTTCTCATGTTGAAGGTAGAATCGCTATCTATCAACTCAAAGGAAAGGCCTCCATGTGGTGGGATCAAATTGTGCAGGTACATCACATTGTAGAGAAAATTGTTACTTGGAGATAATTCAAGAATTATTTTGAGAAGAAGTACTTGACCAAGAGATACTATGACCAGAAAATGAAAGAGTTCTTTGAGCTCAAGCTTGGAAGTACGACCATAGATGAATATGAGAGAAGGTTTATGGAACTGTTGAAGTATGTCTCTTTCATTAAGGATGAGATAGTCAAGATTCAACGGTACTTAAGTGGATTTCCATCATTCATCAGTGATAAAATACAGTATCATGATCCCAAGACATTAGAAGAGACCATAAGGAGAGATAAATGCTTATATGACCAGCTGAAAGCAAGACCAACCTTCCAAAAGGATTGGGAGGACAATAAGAAATTAAAGATGGATTAGAGGAAGAAGGGAGCTAAGCCACCATTCTTCAAAAATAATCCACAATGGCAGTAAACGCATAAGGAACCAGAGTGATTGACACAAGGATTCAAGGGCCAAGACAACCACCTATGCAATGTTGGGGTTGTAAAGAAGACCATAGGTTCATAGATTGTCCTCACAGAGGCGAAAAAGGTAGGGATGTTCACAATGTACAACGAGTTGAGACAGTAGAGGACATGGGCATAAATGTGCCAAGGATTTATGCAGCCCTAGACAACAAGCAAGAAGAGTATCAACCCCACATGATTGAAGTGGAAGGTATGATCAACAACCAAACCCTTGCTATTTTAATTGATTCAGGTGCTAGCCATAGTTATATAGACCCTAATATGGTGGAAAGTTTTCAATTTCTAAGAAGCAAGCATGGGAAATCCTTGTTGGTGCAACTGGTTATAGGAGCCAGAAGAAAAGTTAATGAGATGGTTAAGTCCTACCTCATAGACATGAATGGACTAAATACCAGGGCAGATTTGAACATCTTACCCTTAGGTTCCTATGACTGCTTAATTGGTATGGATTAGTTGGACCCACATCATGCTCTATTGGATTGTCATAAAAAAGAATTCACTTTCTTGGATGAAGAAGGGAACCAAAGGAAAGTGCAGAGAATTCCCAGGGTAGTAACCGTTAGAGAAATTTCAGCATTGCAGCTGAAGAAATTTTATAGAAGAGGATGTCAAATATTTGCAGCTCATATGGAGGAGACACTTGAAGACAAGGTGCCAAATTTGGAGAATTATGCAGTCCTGAAAGAGTTTGAAGATGTATTCAAGGAAGTACCAGGACTACCCCCAAGGAGAGACATTGAGTTCTCTATAGATTTTATGCCTGGAGCAGCACCAGTATCAAAGACTCCTTACAGAATGAGTACGCCCAAGTGTATCACCTTGGGGTGCCCCGGTCTTGTTTGTGAAAAAGAAATATAGAACGTTAAAATTGTGCATTGACTTCAGATAATTGAATAAAGTGACTGTTAAGAACAAATATCCTCTACTAAGGATTGATGACCTCTTTGATCAATTGAAGGATGCAAGGATATTTTCAAAGATAGATATCAAATCAGGATACCATCAGGTAATAATTTAAGAAGAAGATATTAGCAAGACCACCTTCAATACAAGGTATGGTCATTATGAGTTCACAGTGGTACCATTTGGAATGTCAAATGCACCAGCTGTTTTCATATGCTTAATGAATGGTGTTTTCTGAGAGTATTTGGACAAGTTTGTCATTGTCTTTTTGGATGATATTCTTATATATTCCAAGTCAGAGGAAGAGCATGAACATCATTTGAGGATGGTGTTGCAAGTATTAAGGGAATGTCAATTGTATGCCAAATTGAGCAAGTGCTCATTTTATCAGAAACAAATTCATTATTTGGGGCATATCGTCTCAAAAGATGAGATAGCAGTGGACCCTGAAAAGGTAGAATCCATTAGAGAATGGTCAGCACCAAAGAATGTGACATAGGTTAGATCTTTCATGGGCCTTGCAGGTTACTACAGAAGATTCATTGGAGGATTCTCAAAGATAGCACACCCAATCACTTCCTTGCAAAGAAAAGGGATGAATTTTCAGTGGACGTCGGACTGTGAAAGGAGTTTCCAACATTTGAAACAATTATTGACAAGTGCTCCAATACTAAGGATTGAAGACCCAAATGAAGATTTCATTGTATGCATAGATGCATGTAATAAAGGATTGGGTGGAGTCCTCAGTCAAAATGGATTTGTGATATGTTATGAATCAAGGAAGTTGAAGGAGCATGAAAGAAACTATGCCACTCATGATTTGGAGTTGGTAGCCATAGTGCATGCCCTGAGGAAATGGAGACACTACCTCATGGGAAAAAGGTTTGAGTTAAGAACACAATGGTTTGAAATATTTATTTGATCGGCCAAATCTAAATTCTAGACAAAGTGGATGGTTAGAATTTCTAAGCGAATATAACTTTGATATAAAGCATATCAAAGGGAAAGAAAATAAAGTGGTTGATCCACTCAGTAGGAGGGTGCATGAACTTCATGCTACAACCATCAGCATGTATCATAATGATGTTAAAAGAAAAATTC
This sequence comes from Picea engelmannii, assembly GCA_009831015.1. NCBI lineage: Eukaryota > Viridiplantae > Streptophyta > Pinopsida > Pinales > Pinaceae > Picea > Picea engelmannii. Next base: position 634,100 of record ML779375.1, read on the forward strand.
CGGAGGCTGCAAATATAGATCTGCAGTACAGAGAATTGGTAGTAATGCTACAACAAGGTAAGACACCATAGAAGATGGATATTTATAAGTTGGGAGTAGATGGAATACTGCTGCACAAGAACAGAATTTTTGTACCAAATGTCCAGGACTTGAAACATATAATTTTGCATGAGATGCATAATGCTCCTTATGAAAGACACCCTGGATATCAAAAAACTATAGCAGCGGTCAAGAGCCAATACTTTTGGCCAGGTATGAAGAGAGAAATTGCAGAATACATCGCTAGGTGTATGGAATGCCAGAAAGTTAAAACAGAGCATAGGCACCCAATAGGATTGCTGCAACCTTTGCCCATTCCTGAATGGAAGTGGGAAGTGGTGACAATGGATTTTATTACAGGATTTCCTAGAATAGGCAAGCTACATGATTCGATTATGGTAGTGGTGGACAAGATTACAAAATATGCCCATTTTATTCCACTAAAAATTACTCACAAAGCAGCAAATGTTGTTGATATTTTCATGAAGGAAGTGGCACGATTGCACAGAATTCCTAAAACGATTGTGTCTGACAGAGACCCGAAATTCACCTCGAATTTCTGGAAAGGATTTTTCAAAGGATTCAGAATGAATCTGAACTTTAGTACAACTTATCATCCCGAGTCTGATGGATAGATAAAAAGAGTGAACAGGGTGATATAAGATATGTTGAGAATGTATGTGATGGACAAACCATCGAAATGGGAAGACTACCTACACTTGGTAGAATTCACTTATGATAATGGGTATCAGGCATCAGTGAAGATGAGTCCATTTGAAGCACTTTACAGCAGAAGGTGCAACACTCCAGTAAGCTGGGATAACCCAGTTGATAGAATAGTAGTCAGGCCATAATTCCTCAAGGAGATGGAGGACCAAATGTTAAAAATTAATCAGAATTTGAAAGCTGCCCAAGACAGAAAGAAAAGTTATGCTGATAAAAACAGAATCCACGGAGAATTCAAAGTGGGCGATCATTTTTTCCTAAAAGTAAAAGCTAACAGGAGCTCCCTGAAGCTGGGAAGTTGTGCCAAGTTAGCAGCCAGATTTTGTGGACCATTTGAAATCCTAGAGAGCATTGGTCCAGTTGCTTATATGATTACATTGTCTGCATCTATGTATGTTCATAATGTATTTCATGTATCATTGCTAAATAAATATATACCCGATGCTAATCATGTTATTGATTGGAATGTTATTCAAGTGGAGAAAGAAGGTGCTTTCCAAGTGCATCTGGTACGCATCCTGGATCAAAAAATCAAACAACTCTGGAAACGAGCCATAGGACTTGTAAAGGTCCAATGGACCTTGTATGGACCTGAAGGCGCTACTTGGGAGCATGAGGATGCAATGCAGGCAGAATACCCGCATATTTTTTAACAATTTTGAGAATTTTATTGTATATGTGTACATGATGCACTAAGGATAATGCATAAATAAGGGGAGGGGATTGTAATATTGCTGCCAAACCCAAATGTAAATATAATCCAAGTATATTTAAGCTAGTGAGTTGTTTAGACGTCAATTTTGTAATACACCTTTCATGGCATGGTGCGCGCATATACTGCACAGTAAAGGGATGTAATGTGCACATTTCTGAATATCGTGCACAATAACTAAGGTGTGCGCAACCTTAAAGACAGAGGATACAACGCATAGTAACTAAGGTGTGCGCAACCTTAAAGACAGAGGATACAGTGTGCAGTAACTAAGTGCGCGCAATATTAAGGTCAACAAACCTTTGTGTATATAATATGCATTATAGGCAGGTGAGCCAGTATTATAAGTCAGAATGCTTGTGTTTTGGTATTAGGCTGGAATGCCTAGATGTCAAGGGCCAATGCGCCTACTTTGTACATGACTCGTGATTAATATAAAATACATCACTGCGTGCAGACTGACCACGATAAAAGAGATGGGGGGATGAACTTCACCAGTTAGGGAAAGGGAGGGACAAAAGTCAATGGAATATTATATTAATATTTCCTAAAACATAAAGTATGGATAATTAGTTTATCCTAAGTCCTAAAGATGGGGACAAGTGGAAAAAAGTAACTTCTGATATGACAAGTGTCAATTTGGGGGCATGCATTCATATCGTGGGGAAACTTAGATTAGGGGGAATTTTTCTCATAGAGACCTTACGAACAAGGGGAAGGGGAACCATCAGGCTGACCATCACTTTTGACAAAGAGTTCACAGTGATTCCAAAAAACACTTAGTTATCTAGTCAATGACTCCATGACCATTTCACTCATACATTTTCGTTATTCTTGAGACAGCCATTTCACCTTTCTGAAAACTATTTCCCCATCCTTTTTTGGTTGGTGTACCTGGTTAGCTTGGATCAAGATTGAAGAAGTAGGTTTTCAGGCCCGTGAGTAGTTCTATGAGTGAGAGAATTACTGGGGATTGATTTCCGTAGGTGCTAAACTGCAACTACAGTGCTCTGAGACTTCCAGTCCGGCCTATTGCTGAAGCCCTGGAAGGGAAGTGGGGCAGCCGAGGGACTGTTGAGAAGAGAAGGGGCACACTTCCTTGGGTGGGACAGACATGTGGGGAATGAGAAGCTATAGGCTGTTAGTTGAGTGAGCACCTGAGACAGAGTCTTTCCTGTTGTCCATGAGCCTTAGCCTGGATAGGAATCGCTTTACCCTAGGTGGAGTTCATTCCCAGCTCGGGGGTGTTTCACTGTTGAGAGTGATGAACAATGTAATCTATGGCTAGGAGGTTCATGGATGGTCTGTAAGTAGTTGGTGACATCATTTCTAAGATAAGTACCAATTATATGATATATGTATATGTTGTCTTGTTATTTACATGCCCATGTTATGATTTTATCATATATGTGACTATGATTGCTTGTGTGCTTATGGGTAATTTCCTGTAAATGATTCATATCAGTAATTATTGTTATTTTAATATAAAAGTCATATGTTACAGAAAGTAAGTGTTTGTTTATGTTTATATGTAAAGCTTCCACGAGCGTGTTGTATGTATATGTTTTAGTTGCATGCAGTCTAAAGAGTAAATTTAGGTGGCATTGCTTAGTTGACTACTGGATATGCTATTGTATGTTCTACAAAATGGGAACGAAAGTGTTCCCTAGAGTATCATGGACCGACCTGATGGCTGAGAATGTTACTGACTTGCATCAAATCATGAGTCTTTTCTCTAGAGTGGGGTACCCCAGCCTCAGGATTGGTTGAGGGGATCGTTACAGTTATGTTCTTCCTCTCCGCGACCCCATTTTGTTGTGGGTTATGAGGCATTATGAGTTCTCTTCGAATTCCTTCTTTGCTACAAAATTATTTGAATTCATTAGAGATGTACTCTCCACCATTATTGCTCCTCGGATCCTTCACTTGCTTCCCCGACTCTTTCTCCACCAATTCTTTAAACTCACAGAACTTTGAGAATGTTTGATCCTTCTTTTACATGAAGAAGATCCAACATTTACGAGAAAAGTCATCAGCAAAAATAACATAATACTTATGTTTTTTTGTTGAAGCAACCGAGAATGGTCCACACACGTCTGTGTGAACTCTCTCCAGGATCACCGAAGCACAATTCTCCTTTTCATGAAAGGTGGACTTTACATATGTCCCCATGGTGCAACCCTTGCACTGATCTAACTGAGCAAGTGTTCCCATTGGAAGTCCAGTAGATATTTGTTGCATGATTTTCAAGGCTCCATGATGAAGATGGCCCAATCATCTATGCCATAATTCACCCTCATCCCAGCTCACCAATTTTTTTTCCTTGCCCATCATGACATCGCAGCCATCTACCTCCAAATTTTATAGATTCTTAACTCGAATCCCTATCTTCTTGACTTGATCCATTGTTTTATATCGCAGGAAAGATTTTCCATCAATGAAAACAACATCATAGCCTCTGTCCTCCGACATTGCGACTGAGACCAAGTTTTTCTTCAGACCTAGAACATGCATAAAATCTTTCAATTGAAATGGTTTACCCGACTCCCTCTGAAAGGTAATGGTACCAATGTCAGTCACATTGTATCATCCATTATCACCCATCTCTATATAAATTTTAAGATCTCTCTCCTCCAAGTCACTGAAAAGCTCCTTATCTCCTGTCATGTGGAAGGAAGCGCCACTATCCAAATACCACACCGATCCCAATGCACTTGATGCCATGCATGTGATCAAGGAGAAGTCAGGTTCAAATTGCAAGGCAAGGGCCTTACCATTTACAGCTCCAACAACCTTCTTGTTCTTCTTCTTTTGCGGATAGTTAGTAGCGAGATGCCCATGTTCGTGATAGTAAAAACACTTCACTTTGGACAAATCCAACTTCTTTCCTTTAGACTCGGATTTTGAATGGAATTTATTCCCCTTCCCTTTCCTTTCCTTGGCATCCAAAGAAAAATCCTCTTCATCATCATGCTTTGATGAAGATCCATATCTGGTGTTCTGCCTGAACTCCTCCTACACCAAATCTGACCATAGTCATTCCCAATCTGGCAATATTTCCCTTCCATTGACAGAGTCTTGATAAATTTGCCAACTCTTGGGAAGTCCTAGGAGAGCCAAGATCACAAAATTATCATCAGAGACTGTTATACCCACACTCCCCATCTCATCCCGACATTGGACAAACTTCGTGAGATATTTTGGAATGGAGTCGCCCTTCTTCATCTTGATCTTCATGAGTTTATCTTTGAGTGCCAATTTCCTATGGTCATTGTTGTTTTGGAATAGATCCGTCAAAGTCTTCCACATTACATATGGTGTGAATTTCCCATGGAGGCTTGAGACAATGTGGTCTCTTACTCCCTCCAATACGATCCTCCTCACCTTTGCCACTTTCTTTTTCCATGCATAAATATTTGCATCGTCTATCGCATCTGGCTTAGGAACATCTTTGTCAATGAATTCCTTCAAGCCATTGTCTTCGAGTACTGCCTCCATCCCGTCCTTCTAAGCAATGTAGTTCAAATGCCCTCAAGTGCATACTCTAACCTCAAGCCACTGAAATCCATTTTGATCTTGAATCAACTATAGCATCAAGAAAGTCTTTCTACAAATTGGAATTCTATCCAATCACAAACTCAACTTCTGCAATCTTTTGTGCTCTGATACCATGTAGACATTTTAATAAAAATTATGTATTGCCTGGATTCTCCTGATCTAAAAATTATATGCCACTATTAAATACAGAATTGCTTGTACAAATATTCTTCCGGAATTTAAAACACGATCGCCAATTGCAATATCAAGAAGAAAGATCAATCACACATAACACAGGTGTTTTTACCGGGAAAGCATAAAGCTAAAAACCCCACTATCATATGTTATGTATATATCATGGATCATGAAACAATCTCACACAAAGATTTAATCTAAGAGATCTTAGTACAATATACAGTTGTCTCACACTGTCATACAAAAATGGACAAATTCATGTGCCAATTTACTGCTTCCAGACAACCTGCCTCCTCTGCGCAATCCCTGCAATGAATGAATTCTTCTTGCCTAGGCTGCGCATTCCTGATGGGAACATCCAATGTGTGTGTGGTTGCATGAGTGCACCCACTAAAGTCACAACTGATAGTCAAACTGTCCCTTTCACCTGTTATCTCAACTGGGTCTCCACTGGATCTGACATGCATGTAGTTAACAGTGGTAAATCTTCAGTTGCATGTGAGATCACTAATTGTGAATTAATTAATAATTAATTCATTGATCTCTCACTAGTGTAAGTTCAGTTACAACTAGTACAACTGAGATTAACTCACTTAACTGAGTTAAACTACTTTACAACTCACATAACTATAGATATAACTTTGTTACAACTTTGAATCACTCAGTGACAACTAATTCGACTTGCATGTCCCACTAGTCAACCTTTGAACTCGAATTTCCTATAGCTAACTGATTTTCCATTTCAGTTAACTATTTCCAAGTGCTCATTGAGAATAGATTAATATTTATTGTCCAACTATTATTAAGGGATAATAATAGTCGACATACATCTATAAATAGAACATCATCTATAAATAGATTTCCACCTAAAAATAGCATGAGGCTCCATCCTAGTGTAGGTGCATAATTTTCACTAGGATCTTCTTGTTGAATATAAGTACTCCCTCTCAACAAGAAATGGATTATCCTTCACCCCGATCCTGTCTCTATGGTATTTGAATTTTCTCTTGGTGAGCGCCTTTGTCAAAATGTCTGCATCCTGATCTTTCGTAGGGACATACTAAAGCAACATGATCTTCCGCTGCACACAATCTCTGATATGATGATATCGGATATCTATATGCTTAGATATATCATGAAATGTAGGCTTAACCGAGAGTTTAATGCAACTTTGATTACCACAATGAATCACTGTCAGATCTAAATGAGAACCAAACAAACCAACCAAGATTTTTCTCATCCAGATAGCCTCACATACAGATTGACTCACTGCCATGTATTCCTCTTCTGTTGAACTGAGTGCCACGGATATTTGTTTCTTGTTGTACCAAGAAACAGTTGTAGATACAATACTGAAGATCCCTCATGATGTTCTCGTTCTATCTGTTGGACTGCCCACCCAATATGCATCTTTGAAGCCATGCAACTTCACCTCATCCATCTGTCTATACCATAAGCCATACTTAGATGTGCCCCTCAGGTATCTCAGGACATGCTTACTTGCCTTCCAAAAGATCTTGGTAGGCTTAACCATCACAAGACTCAGCTGGTTAACCGCATAGCAAATGTTTGGTCTTGTGTTCACTAGATACATTAGTGAACCCAGTAACTGTCAATAGATAGTATCATCCACTACCTCTCCAAGAGTAGCATCCTCTTTCCTCCAGTTTCTAGGAAGAGGAGTATCCATGGGTTTGCAACCCTCCATGTGAAACTTACCCAGTATCTCCCTTGCATAATTTCCTTGAGACACAAAATGTTCACCATCTCGTTGCCATATTCCAATCCAAGGAAATAATGAAGGAGGCCCATATCCTTCATGTCAAACTCCTTTGAAAGGTCCTCCTTGCATGAGTGTATAAGTTTCTCATCATCAGTCAGTATTAAATCATCAACCTAAAGAACAATGATTAAAAGATTACTATTACACATGATTTTGGTCATCTTGGGGATGTATTAACAATGGTGTATTCAAGCTCCCAACAAGGACTTTTTGCCTGAGAAAAGTGGACCTTATCTCCTTCCAGAAAACATATTTTCAAAGTGAGTTCACAGGCTGCATATGACCTAGGGTGCAAGAATCCCTCATTCTCACAGGCCACCTATACCTAGGGTGCGAACTTCTCGCAGTTTGCTTCATACATGGGGTGTGAACTTGTTTTCAAGCTTGGAAAAGAGAAGAGATCTCAAGGGTTCTAGAAGAGAATCTTCTAGAAAATGAGTTGGCACTCATATGGTTGTCATTTTACTGACTTCTCAGATTTGATGAGATCATCCTCATCCATGTAACCATCTCTCCTTCTCCTATATATTGCAAGGTTTCTCATGGAAAAGGTTAAGCAAGATTGAATGAAGAATTGGTGAAAGAATTGTGTGAAGAAACCTGCTTGGACATAGGCTTGAAGGCTCTAGTTGGTCTATCAAGAGAAATTGGATCTTCTTCATGCAAGTACAGAGCAAGTGTGTGTGTTGGAACCAAGGGTCACTGAAAGGAAGCTTGTGACATCAAGGAGATCAAGTTGTATCTTCTACTTTCGATTAATATGACACAACAGCATGTCCCTTTCCCATAAAGTCACTCTTACTTTATTGTGTAATTCCTTGATCATACACATAAGTTGACATTGAATACATTTTTCTATATTCACTTTGGTTGGTTTGTTTTTTCTTGGTCTTGACCTCACGAGAGCACCGGAGTGACGCACGAGCAACAGAGACCTAAGGAAATGATATAAAGGTATGCCACTTATTCCTCCTTATTAGTAGATTCAATGATTACAACTTAGTGAAAGAGTCACGTCCTATCCTGTTTTGTTCTATATCCAGGTGGATCTAGGGAGATCTGTTAGTGTCTGCACCTACCAATTAGTCTGATAACAAAATTGGCGACTCCACTAGGGATGCAACCCATTTTTTGGTGATTTTTGGTGTTTTTCCTTGGCCATTTTATCTTACCTTACCATTTTTCATTTCTATCAATCTCTGAGTCTTGAGGAGACCCTGACAGACTCTCTAGGTCCAGAGGTTCCTTCAAATGTTTTGTCTTCTTTCCAAATTTTTCCTAGTTTCAGTCATTCTCACACTAAACCCTTTTATTGCCTACGAGAACTACTAGAGTTCGCACCCTACTGTGCAGTCCAGTGCAAACATCTCGCACTTTGCTTGTGGCCAGCCTGCAAGAATGATCCATTCTCGCACTATACACTACTGCTTGCCTGCGAACCCATTTTGCAAAATTTTGGGATTAAGGTTTTTTGTCTGCTCATATGCCCAGATTTGTAGGTGTGTCTGAAGAGAAATTCTTGGGCCACTGATTGATTGTTTCTTGACTTCGGATTTGGTGAATGATTAGTCTTCGGAAATAGAAAGATCTTCTTGTTCATTTTTCTCAATTGTTATCTCTTGACCTTTTCTTAACAAGGATATAATCTCAGGTCCTGAAATCCGAGTGCTTGTTTGGTTGGGATCCGGTGATCGGTTTAAAAGTTGGGATTAATTGTCTTTTTCAATTGCTCATTGCTTGGAAAATTGTTGCCCACATGCATTTGAAAAGACTAGTCTTGTCTGCTTGTTATGTTTGTCTTCATTGAAAGATTGGTTTGGGATTTGTTGTATATTGCTTTTCATTAGTTACTGGTTTTTCTTAGTTTCACCACTGTTGTGTGGTTTCTATTGAAAATTAAAAAACATTGTTCTTTTTAAAAGCAATTTTTTATTTGGAAAATATTTGCATTCAATTGTTGAAATAGAACGAATAAAGAATTGGCATTGGTCGTGATTTGTTGATATTGCATTTTCAAAGAACATTATATTTCATAGTTCAAGATTGTTCCAGAAAACTCCTCTTTCCCTCCCGTAAATAGGATTCATCGAACAAGAATCGATATTTTTCATTCCTATCTATGCATTGTTGGGTCAGAGTCACACACAACATTAGTTTCATCTCTGTCTCCTTTGAGTAATAACAGCCTTTAATAATATCGCACAAATTTTAAAATTTAACTAGTAACTCTTTTCTAGGACTCTATTACACCAACATTAGCTAGGCTAGAACTTTGGAATAAGGCATAAAGACACACTCTCCAAAGCACAAAACACACAATAGAATCTTGTGTTAAGGAGTGTCAAATTCCATTTGCAACATTTTGTCCTGGGAAGCCCTTCTCACACAAGGGTCAAACCTGAGGTCGCATTGATATTGACAAAGTTACTCACCCTGCTTCGTTGATATCGGTGTAGAGATTACATGTACTATGGGGGTCACTTGAAGGTATTCCCACAATGATAAGTGGAAGCCTCTCAAGTTGATTTCGGGCTAGATACTCTGCCCTTGCATGTGGATCGAACTGTCGACTGTCCCCCCAAGATTTATTTTTGTTGGTGGTAACCTTAGTGGCCTATCTTCTTAGGGTCTTACACAAGTTGACTGTGAAGGGATAAGTCTTCACGGTACCTGGAATCGACGTTGGCCAAACTCACTCGGGATCCTTGGAGGGTATACCCATGATTATGTGTGGGAGCTTGCACCAGGGTGTAAGTCCGTTAAGCAGGTTGTCAACGTAACTTTTCCACCCTAGCCCAGCCCCTTCTCGTCTCGTTGTTGCGATGTTGGATTTTATCACCAACTAGTGACTTCGGAATTAGAAGGTCTTGTTTGCTTGGTGTTGTTTCCTAGATTTTTTACTAGCACATGTTGTTTGTTTACCCAGGCTGACCATAGAATTTTCTTCATAATTTTTTACCTCCTTCACAATTCACCCTCCACGTCATTCACGTAGAATGCAAGGCTTACCCCCAGAAAATCTGGAAGGTTCTCAACCCTTGCCTACTAGCTCACTCGAGGGCTCTCCTCAACAGAGTGAAGTCCAAGACGTCACCACTCCACAAGTGGAAAGAACTGACTCTCTAGAACGGTTCCGAATTACCAATTCTTGAGAGGACTTTCGACTTCATCCCGACTTTGAGAGACGTATTATGCGAGTAACTTATTCTAGAGACTTGGTTGTTTTGTCTTCTGGATCACCGACTGAACCTTTTCCAGGACCTGAGGGTCAAGATCCTTTTTGGACTAATGGAATTTTTAGACGGGATCTCTTTGGCTCTAGAGAAAGTGTTGAAATCACCGTCTCACCTGCATTCTCCGAAACCTCTAACCCGGAAGTAGTACCTTTTACTACTGCTTGTTATTTCCCTGGTACAGAAGCTCTGAGATCTAACCACATCTTGACTCTCCCTTTACAAATGGTCCATTACATAGATACTACGAGTCTTCACACCAGGATTACCACGGCTAGACAATACCCTATTGGTACACCGCTTTCTCCCAGAGTCAGCCCGACCCTTCCACCTGGAAACCGTGCATTGAATGCCTCTATTCCCATTCCTACACACATCACATATGAAACTCCTTGTGGTCCCTCTTCATCTGGGCACTCTCCTCCTGGTTTCATCTCGACACTTCCTCTGCCCCCTTTCAGAGGACCTTTTCCATCCTCCATCGGAGGCGCTGATCCTAGTGGCACTATGCCATCATTCAGACCAAATTACCAGATTCCTGTTGGTGGACAATTTCACCAAGGATGCCCAACTCAACCCCCCCTTACAGAGCAAATACCAATTGGAACACAACCCCCACCGACCCCACCCTATGGACAAAACATACCTCCATCATTGGCCCAGTATTGGAACCATATGATATAACATAATCCTCAATCAACTGGGGGGAAACAGCCTCCAGCTACATCTTTTATACCCCCTAGTAGGCCAACCATATCCGGGTACGTCTAATCCTATTTGGGGCTCAAATGCTCAACCCAACGCCCATGTTCAAAGATACAATCCCATGAGTTACTTTCCTCCATAACAACCAACAAATATGCTGGGTCTTTGCATTATATGCAAATTGCTTATGGTCCCAGTGGCTTGTCGATGGGACTCCCTCCCCAAAGCCACCAGTATGTGCATGTGAATAGACAGTTACCTTTTTTAGCCACTTTGGACCTCCCGGATCTGTCAAGGATTTTAAATGATCTGATCCGTCACTCTCCCTAATGGCCAACCATACTGACAAAACTACCATCCGACATCCCTAAATTTGATGGAAAAGTGGGAGAGGACCCCAACAATCACGTCATGAATTTTCACCTTTGGTGCTCATCCAACTCCTTGATGGATGACTCTATTCGTTTACACCTTTTTCAACGAACTCTCATAGGTTCTACTACGAAGTGGTATATAGAATTACCACGAGGTTTCTTCTTCGACTTCAACACTCTCGCTATGGATTTTCTCACCCACTACCAGTTACTGATTCACTATGAAACAGGGACCAAGATTTTGAGCTCTTTTAAACAAACAAAAGCCACGCATATCTCCAATCACATTCATGAATGGTGACAGAGATGACGTCTCATCAACTCGAACTTCCCGATCAGTTGCTGGCAGAATGGTTCACGAAATCATTTGTGAATGACATCGGTCGTGACATCGCCATGGGTGGATTTGTCATAGAAGAATAGGCCATTAGTTGTGTTCAATACCTTGACCTCATTTACTCCCAAACGGGTACTCTTTACGACTTACTCTCTGATGCACCTCATCCTTCTACTTCCGCCACTTCAACTACCCCTGTTTCTTCTCATGCGGCTGATGATGTGATTGGTACCTTCCATGCCCAACCAAATTCTGTCCAAACCTCCAACAATAACCCCAAACCCATTTCTTCTAATGTTCAAAATGCTTCGTCTCCTACCCCTCCCACCGGCAAGAATTCCAACGTAAATGCTATTCAATCTACCCCCACCGGTAAAAACAAATCCAAAAAGGGAAAGGGTAAGAATAAGGAGGATAAAAATAATTCACAAGTAGAAAGAACCAAAACACCACCTGTTGACGATAGGGATAAGCGCAAACCCCGATACCCTTGTCTTATCTGTGGTGATGATCACTACACTAAACATTGTCCACAACGAGCCGAGGTTACTAAGTTCCTTCAAGGGACCCTGAAACCACCCACTCTGGCCATATTATCACAACCCTTCCCTTCTCAACAACAGGCCCAATTGGTCATTCACGACCAACCCTCCTCCTCCAATACATCCTATGTCTTAATGTGTACAGGGGATTCGAAGAAAAATGACATCGCACTTACCACTCGAGCCAAAGATTATTCCTCCTCTAAAGAGACAGTTGATGCTATACCTCCTTCATTGGTCCAACCATCTCCCATGACTCCACCTACCAACGGTCCTCTTCATCTCGAATGACCGAGCCTCGACACAGTCCTTTTCCCTCCTCCAAAGGGCGTCGTTCGAAAATCGGCTTTCAATCCTCATGCCCGTGCTACCCAGAACTATAACATTGTTGAAGATCTGGTCCAAGCACCATCCACGATGTCAGCCCTCAAAGTCCTTCAAAGTTATCATACACAATGGAAGGCACTGTTAAAATCTATCGGTGGAATCGACCCCACGGATAAAAATTTAATAATTTTTGACTTGGAAGATCACATTCCAAGGTTACCCCCTCAACTCACATTCCAAATACAAGTTATTGTCTACAACAAAAACATTTGTATAATTGTTATCGATGAGGGTGTCTCAACGTGTGTCATGTCTATTACCTGCTGGAAAGCCATCGGCTCTCCCTCTTTGACTAAATCCCACAACACACTCAAAGCCTTTAATGGCTCCGGTTTTAAACCTTACGACATCCTCCCTTCATTTCCAATCACGTTATAAGGAAAAACGGTCCAAGTTGAAGTGGAAGTCTTTGACGCTCCTCTCGATTACAATCTTCTACTTGGCCATAGCTGGATTGATTCCATGCGCACAGTTGTGGACTCTTTTTCATGTTGTACATTTCCCACATCAAGGAAATATCATTACTGTTGACCAATTAGCCTTCTTTAACTCAAATATGCATACTAGCAATGTACCTTTCATCGCTAATCCCCCCCCGGATACGACAACATTGGTGTGGGTCTTCTTAAAGACTCCTCGTTAATGGGTACTTTCCCCATCCCACCACCTGATGTTCCACACCCGTCTGTCGCTTCAATCAACATGATCTCCACCTCTACTCACGGAACCCCTGCGTCTCACGACCCATGGATGGTACCCGACCCTGACGATCATCTTCATTACAGCGACGAAATGTCGTTGAGCCCGGTCGAATCCGCCTACCACACCATTCAATCGACAATTCCTTCTACCCCCTCTCTTGGTGATTTATCTCCAGATCCATTTTGCATCATCTTTCCTATGGATGAAATGATTATGTCTGTTATGGAAGACACCCCCTGGGACGATGGACATCATCATTCCATCCTCTTCCTGGAACAACAAACCATCGAGAGATACCAACAGATCTCGACCCCGTCGACCGTTGTCATCATTTCCACTGTTCCCGAGTCTACACACGATCTGTTTTCCAGAGGGAACTTAAGCAATATTTCACCCACCATTCCCCTCGACATGTCCATAAAACCTGGAATTGTCAAAAATGTGCACATTGGAGCTTCGTGTTCCCCTGATGAAATCATCACCTACAAGTCACTTTTCAAATAATTTCGTGATGTCTTCACCTGGAGCTATGAAGAAATGTCGGGTATTGACCCTAACATTGTGATACATGAGATCAAGACATACCTAGACACTATACTTGTCCAACAACACCTTCATCTGATCCACCCACGTAAAGTGACCGCTATCAAGCTTGAAGTCAAGAAACTTCTCAAAGATGGATTTATTTACCCGGTGGTTCTCACTAACTGGGTTTCCAATCTTGTCCCGATCGACAAGAAATGACACAATTCGCGTGTGCATTGATTACAGGGATATTAACAAAGCTTGTCCTAAAGACAACTTTCCTACCCCCTTCATCGACCAGATTGTCGACGATTGTGTCGGAAGTGAAATTTTCTCTCTAATGGATTGTTTCTCTGTATATAATCAAATCAATATTGTTCCCGAGGACCAACACAAAACCGCTTTTATTTGTCCTTGGGGCACTTTCACCTATCGAAAACTTCCTTTCGGTCTAAAAAACATTGGTGCCACCTTTCAGTGCGCTATGTCTTATGCCTTCCATGATATCAAGCACATTGTGCAGCCATATCTTGATGACTTACTCGCTCATTCCATGCGCCAGGTCGATCATCCAATACACCTCCGAGCCATTTTTCTCCGATGTCGATTCTACCATATATGCTTGAATCCTCACGAATACGTTTTCTGCGTAAAATCCGGCCGACTTCTAGGATTTATTGTTTCATGTCAAGGGATCTGGGTAGATCCTTTAAAGGTCGAGGCGATTCTCAATCTCCCTCCTCCTTCTTCACTTCTCCAGTTACAAAGTTTGCAAGGGAAAGCAAATTTTATTCATCGTTTCATCCCAAACTATACCGAGATAACTCTTGGATTTACGAGACTACTGAAAAAGGGGTCCGAGTTCGTATGGGATACCATCGCAAACAAAGTTTTCGAAGCTCTGAAACTGTCCCTGACACGTGCTCTGCCTCTTTTCCCCCCTGACCGCGATTACTTCCTCTACTTCGCAGCCTCGGATTACACCATCTCTATGGTTCTCATCCAGGAGGATGATTCTCATGACAAACATGTCATCTATTACTTGAGTCTAAGTCTAACACCTACCGAAACCAAGTATTTACATGTTGAAAAATTGGCCTTAGCAGCCGTCCAAGCAGTTCAACGTTTCCGGCACTATATCCTCTCTCACAAGACTATGGTAATTTCTACCTGCAACCCTATGCAACACATTCTCACATGTCAACTTCTAGGGGGAAAATGCTCCAAATGGATCGTGATACTCCAAGAATTTTCCTTGGAATTCAAACGTGCTAAGTCCAAGAAATCCTTTGTGTTTGTCGAGTTGATATGCTACTTTCCCTACTCTGAGACAGAAAAGGTGGCAGTCGATTCATTACCTGATGAATCCCTTTTCCTGATTAGTTCCGATGATCTTTGGTACGAAGATATCATTATATATCTCCAAATCTAGACTTTCCGGCCCAATTTGTCTAGTACTGACCATCATCAAATACGCTACCAAGCCCATTAGTATATTATCCTCGGTGATACTCTTTATCACCGTGGGATTGAATCAATTTTTCGACGCTGCCTCATGTTTGACAAGGCCGAGAAAGCCTTAAATGACTGCCATTCTAGATCTTGTGGTGGTAAAATGTCTGGGTATGCCACTGCCCAGAAAATCTTGCTTGCTGGGTATTTTTGGCCCTCTTTATTTAACAATTGTATAATTTTCATCCAAAAATGCCACGCTTGCCAGACCTACAATCATAAAATATAATCACATCCCGCTCCTCTTCATCCTGTGGTCTCCATCGGTCCTTTTCAGAAATGGGGTATTGATTTCATGACCTGTCACCCTCACTTGGCCGGGGGGCATGGATACATTATTGTAGCCATAGACTATAATATGAAACGGGCCGAGGCGATGCCGACATTTGACAATACCAGGAAGACCGCAACATTATTGATATTTAATCACATCATAGCTCATTTTGGTGTTTCTTAGGATATCGTCACCGATCACGGTAGCCACTTTAGAAACTTCATGATGTCCGAACTCACAGAAAAGTTGGGTCTTCGCCATGAAAACTCAACACCCTATTACCCACAAGCCAACGGCCAAGTCGAAGAAATTAACAAAGTCCTCATAACCATGCTTCAACGAATGATAGGGATTCACAAAATGAGTTGGCACACAATGTTGTTTTCAACATTGTGGACTTACCAGACATCCATTAACTCTGCTACCGGGTTTACACCATTCCGGTTAGTCTATGGTCTAGAATCCATCCTACTGATTGAATGTGAGATACCCTCCCTAAAACTAGTCATCGAACTCCTACCAAACACTTCTGTCGAAGAAGAATGTCTATTGTATCTCATGTGATTGGATGAAACTCGACGTGACGCTACCCTAGTCATAGAATCCCAGAAGAAACGTGTCAAGTCCCAATACGACAAACATGTCAAGCCTCACGTTTTCTTCGAAGGTGACCTGGTTCTCCTTTACGAACAAGATCAGGATATGCTAGGGGTTGGAAAATTCGAAGCCATGTGGCGAGGTCCTTACATCGTCAGACGAGTTCTGAAGAAAGGAGCTTATGAGTTAGTAGATTACGATGGTGTCCCTTTGAGGGAACCCAGAAATGGGTTGTACTTAAAGAAGTACTATGCCTAAGATCACCTGTGCATGAGTACTTGTATTTTATTGTATCATACTTCTTGTGTGTTACTGTAGTATGTTTTTTCGTTATTTGGTCTCTTCCCTTATGTGATGTTGTGTTTCATTTCCATATGTCAGAGTCTTCACTACCCCACATTGGCTTCGCTGATGGCGCTAGCCATAGTACTCAGAACTTTGCTTCTGTTGCTTGGGAAGTTTACGCCCCTACAAACGAACTTATCACTCTACAAGGTGTGTGTATCGGCCGTGCGACCAACAATATTGCAGTGTATAGCGTCATTATCGAATTGTTGATTGATTCTATCTCACTCAGTATCCGTCACTTGGTTGTATGACTCGATTCGCAGCTAGTAGTACTACAGTTAAGTAATGTCTATGTTATTCGAAGTCCTACTTTATTGCTGGTATATTTACGGATTCGCCTCTTGGAACGTTATTTTGATTATATTGAGTATCAGCATATTCCTAGATGTCTAAATGCATTAACTAATGCATTAGCTAACTATGCATTAGATAGACATTTGGGCCATTTATAAACCAATCACATCACATGTATCACATAACACAAGATAAGTCGGTAGAAGTTGTATATATGTATATAACGATCAAAAGTTTTTTACAAAAATTTATGTCCAAGGACCAAAATTTCAAAATCTAAAGCTCGTAGCTTCTACAAAGTAGCGTCATGGGTGACGCTCACGATAACACATGATTTCCCAGGCAACCCTACGAAGCAGTCGGTCAATAGACTCTGACACACCCACAGTATGGCGTTGATAACGTCGAGGGACTTCTTTGATAGTCATGTCTGGAATGTCAGCAGTCAACCTCCCCCTGCCTCATAATCTTCAACGTCCCATCGTGGCACTAGAGCCACCTCTCCTCATCGCTGAATAGGAGAGGTACCCGGAGGTCGATATGGCCCCACATCTGTGTCATCAAAAATATTTTTTGTAATTAGACCTTGGACAAACATAAAAACATTGCATATGATAAAAATCACAAAAACATTTAAAAAAGAACAAAATGTGTACTTCTTACCTAGCTCTCCCCACTGAGCATCCTTAGGTAAGGCCAAATCTGGATCCCCTCATAAATCCAACCCGACATAGGCATAATCATTGACCATCAACATCTATGACCGCAACCAGTCAAAGAAGGAATCATTGTATTTGATGATAGGCCTAGCTACATGTCGGGCCATGAGGTTGTACCACCTCAACATCCACGGATCCTGTGGGGCCGGTAAACCCCACTCAACCTGTAATCTTAGTAGTGGAACCCTCTTAAGAAAGAATGACACCAAAAGTGATCTGTACCCGAATTGCTTTAGGTTACCTCTCCTGCATTTTGTCAATTGTCTCTTTATGCTATGAAGGACTGTGTCTGACAAGTTAAAGACCCGTGGCTCAGTACACTCTATGGCATACTAAAAATAGCTCTGGAGAGCCATGTGTGGAGCAGCGCTCCCATCCATATGAGAAATAGTGAACAAGATAGTGCGAAGGGTCAAATCCTGGACCCCCCAAATAGCCACCTTTTCTTTGCTTCTTTCCGCCTCTGGAACACAGTACTGACAACAATACTCACTCATAGGCACCCCACCGCCTCAGCTACCGGTCAAGATAGCGTGGTACCCATGCCGTGACAATCCTGTCAGGAAGAAAATGTCCTCAATATCCAAGGACAATGTGTGGACCCCCACGTGGAATACTTGTTGGTCCACATCCCACATATGAACGAGATACTCCAACAACCTGACTTGGGGCCTCATGCCAGGAATATGAAAGAATTTCAAGAGACCACAGTCTTGAAGAGTGACAACGGTGCCTGGGTCATTCCCGACAATAGCATCATCCTCTTCATGCTCTCTTTCGCGCCACTCCATCATCGTGATGGTTAAATGCCTGCACAAGAACCATAAGAAGAGAGTCAGCAACTCATTTCAAGCCTTGGCACATTTTTCATTGAGCAAAAATCAAAGTAAATTTTCATTTTGCGGCCCTCACAGGTGCCCCTTTAGCAAAATGTGAGGTTCTTGCAGGTGCCTTTGGGGCCACCTGCGAGAATCATGCATTCTCACAGGTCCTGTATGGCTAGCCTGTGAGAATGTCTGGGTGCAAGTTTTGGCCCTAAAACAAACTCAAAAACTTGAAATTTACCAATGAAAACAAAAAATTGAACCATGAAAAGGTAGAAGACAGAGAGCTTACCTCGTTGACGGAGACGGTTCACCAAATGGTTGCTTGTACCTTTCGCAATCAAGCATCAAAATTCAAGGGCAAAAGAGGGGTTTTGGGCTCAATTCTTGGCAAAGTCACAATGACTATGGTAAAATCCCTTTTACCCACTTACATTTACTTTTTACCATTTTGGTTGATTTTTATAATTGTTTTATTCATCAAACCTAATGCCTAATAGCCCTATGAGTGTGACTTTTTGCAGATATGATAGATTTGAAGTCCACATGAAGGATTACGGATATTTTTCTCTTTTTCATCACATGCTTAATTGTTTTTTATGGTTTTTAGACAAAACCTCGAGCTTGGTCTTTGTTCTTTCTCACGCTCAAAAATACATGGGAACATAATCGAGCACACTTGTATCACTTTTTCGGGCTCATCAAGGTTATACAAAAAAGGAACCCCCTGGAGTCCTCTTTAAGCTCTTTTTAGACTCTCTAAACATGAAAAGATTGCCGAGTGATCTTGCTATTTTCACGCTCGTTAAAATATTTGAAGAAAGCATATGTTGAGTGATAATTTATTTCTTTTTCGGTCTCATTAGACTACTTTATGAAAAATGAACTAAGAGATTTCTCTTTTGAGTGTTTTTCCAGACTCTATAATCATGAAAAACCTTCGTGTTTTCTATCTTTGGACTTGTTAAACAAACATAGAAAGACCCATAATGGGACCGAACCACTCCTTTCTAGAGTTCGTTAAACATACTCTAAGGGACTCGTCCGAAGGATGAGCTTACATCAACAAGCATATGTTATCCTCCTCAAGCTTGCGTAAAAATAAAGAGGTACTCGCCAAAAATGGTGGGGGGAAATTTGGGAAAGGGATGTATTTTCGTATTCATATTATTGGCAGTAAGTGTCACTCTTGAACATGACACCGCCTTTTCACTATTTGAAGCCGGTTTGGGAAATCCGTTTGTCTCTCATTCAACTTGCTACAAGGTCATATCTTGAGTCGTCTCTGAGTCCGTGTTGCCAAATCCCTGGTCATCTCATTCATATGTTCAAGAGAGGTTCATCTAAAACCTTTATTTGAGTCACCCATCTGCAATTTTCCATTCTTACCAAGTCGGTCTTCCCTGTGTCCATTGTCATCTATATTCATACTTTGTTTCACCTTCAAAATCTGTTACTCATTTCATGTCATTGATGGGGGATACATCAAGGCCCTCCTGTGATGAGTCTTGTTCGGTCGACTTCAACTCATTATCTAGAAACAAGACTTAGAAATTATTTGGTACCTTGGAACTTGCATGCCTCAATGGCAGGTTCTCTCGCTTTCAACAGTGGGTTTTCATCATTGACCCTTGATCGAGCGATTCCGTTGAATGTTCAACCTCATCTCATTTATTCACATTCATTGGATTGTACAAGTGTACCTTGGGAGTCATTGACATTAACGGTGATTTCCCTCGCACTTGTTAACGATTTCATCAATGACCGGTAATCAAGTGGTTTCTACCATGTTCGACTTTGGCACATGTAATCACATGTCTAGATTCGTACTTTCGAGTGATGGGATTGAAGCCTTGTTGACGAGCGAAATTGACCACTCGTCAACTGGAAGAGTGAATCTGGTTCGGGGTTGTCTAATTAACCCAAGCCATTTGGATTAATTCACTTTGATGGGTTTAGCGGCTCCCTTGGCTGATCTAAGTTCTAAAGAAAGAGAAAAATAACTAAAGAAAATGCAATACTTAATAAATAACAATAACTAAAATCTATATGTAAATTTAAATATATATATATATATATATATATATATGTACAATTTATTTAAACAATATATGTTTGATAATACAATCTGTACACAACACGAGTTTTAATCTAAACTCGTAAAAATCAAATGTAAATTGGTTCCTTTAACAACAGTAATAAAGAAAGTGAAAATACTATTTAATTTTTTGGTTTTGTTTTCTTAGATGTATACATTCATGAAATCAAATATTAAACTTACTTAATCGAACAGAAAATAATAGGTAATGGAAATCATATTATATATATATGAAACTTCTAAAATAAACTAGCAAATGAAATAAAATGACAAACTAACCTATTAACGCATCCAATATATGTTCGATAGAGAATATCCAGCCACTTTATCCGCGAAGTAAACCTGCAACGGATCTTAAGGTTGTTCCGAACAAAAGTGAAAAGATGCACTGGGAATTGAGTTTTGGTAACAAAATATAAAATAGACACAGTTACAGTGATCTTATGATTTGCAAGTAACTACGATAAAATAAATCTTCCTGTAAGAACTTGCATGTAACATACAACAGAAATTAGAGATAAATCTCCTAATTTAAATTGGATAGATGATCACTGTGTATATATGGTATCTGAAACATACGATATGGGCAGCATATAAAAATGAATGATGTCAACTGGTAATAAATAACGACGACGAAAGAAATCACCATCTATTATCAAATCAACATAAACATAACTTGAATCAAAACATCATACAGAAAAGCTAAAGCTGTAACATGCATTCTGTTCCATTCAAGTCTGTGATAAAAAAGCCCATACTATTTCCCCAGACCGAGATGATGCAATGTTTACAAAATGATATGTTTATATAGGTTTCAGGAATCATAATTGTTTCCTGTTGATAAGATCAAATTGGTTTCAAAAAATAAAGGGGGATGCAACCACCCTGATTTCACTAGATATCAAAAAACTACCAACAATCTAATTCTGTTTACTCAAAATACAAAATTGATATGGCTGGGAGATCTCAAAAGGTGCCTCATATCATCTTTGAAATCATGGGCTCCTTAATTATCCTAAAAACAAATGAAAATAAGAAGATCTCAGATATGTTTTCAATCATCAAATCAAACAATTCGAATCTTCTTAACTGGCTACAAAATCTTGCTATTCTATAGCTAGTTATAATAGCAAATGCAATCTTATTTTATTGAATAAACAAAATAGCCTAATCTTAATAATAAAAATAGTTTTATTCAATCAAAACAAATATCCTAACTTAAGAATGACAATGATCATGCTAACTAAATCATACCTCTAATCATAAAACGAAATCATGTCAAGAAATTTTGGAGTTAACGATAGTTGTAGCTGCCTCTATGTTTTTGAAAATTACATGACCTATAGTTTTAAAACGCTTCTCCTTCCCTTGGATGATGGATTCAAATCTGTTGTTTTTGTTTGTCAACATATCAACTCGGTCTCTTAAAGACTTGAGTCATGACTGTAGCAGTGGAACATCGGTATAGTACCTGTCGATCCAAGATTGGCACACATCACATTGTGGCTGTAAGGAGTTTGCATTAGCATGAACAACATTATGGGTCAGAGAATCCCCCATGTGAATGGTACATTTATCACAAAGCTAGATACCAGGAAACTCTGGGTTGTCCTTTAGACAAGGAGGCAAATTATTAACATAGTCATAGGGTCAGTTAGGGTATAGCCCGAATGACACGGGGTCCTCTTCAGTAAGGAATTTGTCAATTTCTGAGTCCGAACCTTCGCTCACTTCAATCATGCTGATCGTGTCTACATGGGGTTTTGTTTTATTTTGAACACTTCGAGAAATTAACTGACTAGCCCTTTTGTTTTTGAAATTGACATCAACACTGCCTTTTAACTTCTTTCCTGTAGGTTTCTTCACAGTTTTATTACAATCCTTTGGATGTGTGATCGGTCGAGTGTCATGTTGAATAATCTTAGGGTAGCTCAAGGGTTCATTGTTAAGGGAAAAATCACAAGCCTGGAGAGGTGGGGAAGAGGCTGTTAGGTTCACAAGGGTTTCCTCAATGACTGGATTATCTACTTCTCCCAACTCAGGGTTGCCAAAACCATTTCGTGCAATGAACGAATCCCAACAGTCATTTTGTGACTTTAACTGGTGCATGAGGATGATTTTAATGAGTCCATGGTGAAACAAACTTGAATCTAACCTCTATTTCCTAAATTGTTTCCCCATTTTATACAGGCTTCTGAGTAGGTAATAAGGCATATTCAACGGAAAACCAATAAAACTCATAAGAAGGTGTAAATGATAAAGGAAAACAAGTCTGAATCATCCCTCACATGTGATGAATTGCTTCACTACAGCAAGTAAATCATGCCACCTAGGTTTCAAAAATGAAATTGGCATACCTCGATCACAACTGGTTATTTTTCGTGAAGTAAACAATAACGTCCAAGGGACTTCCTCCACCTTCGCGTTTTTGAACCATTTCTGACCAATTGCTGGCAATCCCATGGCCTGACTTAGGAATTCTTCGGTTACTTCCAATTTCACATCACCGATTTTTTCCCTACAGCCATCAAAGGTTAAGGAAAACTCTTGGGTGACTTGAAGATTAAAACCCTGGAACTTTTCGATGAAAATATGCCAACCATTCCTTTCCAAATATTCCCTAGAGTTATCATACGAGAGCAGGGTTTGGATGTCGTTCGGTTCGACCCTTAACACTAGAGCCATACCGAATGGGTAGGTGATTAACACACAACACATAGGTAGGGTTTGCAAAAATGAAACAGAGCCAAAGCCCGAGCCTTATCAATGCATGTTGTGATGATTCAAACGATGGGCAAGGTGTTTAATCAAAATGCGTGTGAAGAGTTTTGTGAAGCCCGAGACCATGCTAAGGAGTAATGGCATCCTATACATTGTGTGCCACCTTAGCATTGGGTACATGCTAGGACCAAAGTACTCTGAAAACATAGTGCGCACATCATAGTTTGATTGCAAAGTTAGGTAGGTTTACAAAAATCGAATAGTCCAAACTTTCATGAAAGAGATATGATAAAAAATCAAACCAAAATCCATACAAAAAAAATTGAATATCAAATGGTGGGGGTATTTCTTTCATACAACCATAAATCTCTTAGGCATGTTAAGGATCGAAAGGGTCACAAACAATGAGAGAACCATGCTCATAGCAAGAAATCACAATTCTGTAATAAACCATATGCTTTCAATGAAATTTTAAAACAGAATGGTAACAATAGTTGCAAGTTTTCATGCTTTCATTCATGAAAATGAAGTATGAATAGATGATAAGTAAAATGTGACGATTTACAACTGTCGTTTAGGGAAAAGCTCATGAAGAGCAATAAAATTTCATAGACCCTGTGTAGGCAGCTTATAAAAATAATAATTATATAATCGCTGCCAACAATGGCGACATGTTGGGAGAAGCAGTTATTTCTGTTACACGAACGAGTTCAGGTTAGAATAATCTGAAAAAATTTGAATCGAAAACAACCTAAAAGATGTTTGATCATCTCAAATAATCATAACACAGTCCGGTTTCAGACAACTTTTACTTTTAAAGAAATGAAAAATGGTTACAATATTAGCAGAAGAGAGCCACGATGTTAAGTTAAAATCTTCAACACTGTTGATAGGGCCGCTACTGCTAGCAGGAATCCATAGCCTTGACAGGGATGTTAATTAACCCAGTCTAATATCTGTATCCTGTCAAGAAATTCTAGATCAGAACGAAAGACGTTGAAGGTTAAAACAGAATCCATATCTGAGAATTTTCTTTTACCTGACATTGCTTCGCTGCCAGCGGGCCTGTTCAGTACCCCAGCGAAGTTATCTTGGCGTCATGCATGCATTTACCCACTGCCAGCAGACCTGTTTAGTGTCCCGGCGGGTTTACAAGCACTTCCCACAACTCTCTAAAATTTTATATTATAGTTTTTAAAAATATTCAATAGAGCGGGGTGACGCTGAAAATTCTAGTTTTTTAACACATCTTGATATGTCACAGACCTTTAAAAAAAAAAAATTAGCTGTCATTCATCAAGATCTAGAAATAGTTTATTAATAAAACTGACTTTCAAGAACAGGGAGACATCGTTGACTTGTTCTATTAAAGAACAAGGACACCGTAAAAAGGATTTTTATAGATGGTCGTGAATACTTTCAATTGCAGATTGAAACCAAGAAAACGCTTTTCAAACAAAAAGTCATCTTCAACAGGGCTACAATTTCAGAGAAATACAACAATTGATATTTTAACAACTTTTAGCAGTCATTTTCGAGGGGAAATTTTTTCGTTTTCTTTGTCTGAGCTAGCCCATGTTGCAGACATATGTGTTTCAAAAGAAACACCGATAAGCAGAAATGAGAACCAAAACAAACTAGAAAAGAAAAACAAAAAACAAATAAAACAAAACAGAAAATATTTACAAAGGGTGTATGGGAGCGTCATCGGGTAAAGTACTTTTTTAGAGCTTGGCCATTCACCGGGAAGGTGTCTGGATGTCCCTCTAAATTCTGTAAGCGAAAGGAACTAGGACCGAGTTTCTCAGCAATTAAAAATGGTCCCAACCACAAGTTATGAAACTTAGTATGCTCTCCTTTTCCCTCATGAGATTTGTCCCACTTTAGGACAAGGTCACCTACCTCAAAATTTCTATCAGAGGCAGAATTAGAATCAAACCAGTTTTTGATAATGAATTTATGTTCATCCAATTTTCATTTTTCTTGAGCCCTCACCTCCTCTAACTTTAACAAAGTGTTAATTCTACTCTCCAAGGGGGGAAAGTCTTCTTCCTGTACCTTCTGCGATAACTGCAGAGATGGAAGAAGGACATGCAGTGGAAGAATTGCTTCCCTGCCGTAAACGAAAAAGAAAGGTGAGTTACCCACAACAGTTTTAGGAGTCACTCTGTCAGCCCAGATTGCGTTCAACAGTACGTTATGCTAGTTTTTATGGTTTTCGGAGACCGTTCTCTTGATAATTTTGATCATATTTTTATTAGTTGATTCCACCAAACCATTGCCTTGGGGGTAATAGTTGGCAGAGTACTTTAATTTAATTCCTTTTTCTAGAGAAAAATCACTCATTTCAAGAGACGAAAAATAGGAAGCATTGTCAAATACTAAGCATTCGGGAATACCAAAACGAGTGATGATATTTGAATTCAGAAAGGATATCACCTGGCTGGTATTTACAACTTTTAATGGGGCAGCCTCGGACCACCTGGTGAAATAATCTGTGGCTGTTATGATGTATTTATGTTGCTGTGAGGACACCGGATTGATTGGGCCTATAATATCCAGGATCCACTGCTGAAAAGGGGAGTCTATCGAGACTGGTTGCAATGGAAATGTTGGTTTCTATATTCGTCTAGATGCTTTTTGACAAATCACACACTTGTGACATAAAGCATGAGCATCTTTGAAAAGGGTAGGCCAGTAATAACCTGCTCTCAATACTTTGTGGGCGGTGGTGTCTCCACCAAAATGCCCACCAGCTTCCCCTGCATGTAACTCCAATAAGAATTTTTCTGCTTCATCTTTTTCAAGACAACGCATAAGTATTCCATCAAAATTTTGGCGAAACAAAATACCATTAATCAGCTGAAAAGAAGTAGATTTTAATCTTAGTGCTCTCCTTTTTTGGGGATCAAGGTGATGGGGAGCTGATCTGTGTATAAGACAAAATTTGATGTCGTCGTACTAGGAACTAACAAGGTTTTGTGCACAACAGATTTGATTTTGATAGTACTGATCTGGATTTAACATATCAGTTTCATTTTGTTGTCCTACAGTTGAATCGGCGACCAACTTGCATAAACCTTGGCCTCTAACAATTTGTGCTAGGGTGATTTCTATGTCATATTATTGTAAGGATGTGACCCAGTTTTCCCTTTCTTTGCCTAGTTCTTTCTGTACTAACAAATTTCTGACAGTCGGGTAAGAGACAATGATTTTCGTCCTAGATTTCAACAGATAATATCGAAAGTTTTTTACTGCTTTAAAAACAGCATAAGCTTGTTGATCTACTACTGGGTAATTAAGTTCTTCTCCCTTGAAGGCTGAGCTCATAAAGGCAATTGGGACTTTGTTATTTTCAGTGTTCTTTTGAGTTAGGACAGCAACGTAAGATCGGTTAGAGGCAAACGTGTAGAGGGTGAAGTCTCGTGAAAAATCAGGGCTCATTAGAGAAGGAGCGTCTATTATGGCCTTTTTTATTGAATTGAAAGCCTGACTTTCTAAAGGTCCCCAATGGTACTGTACATCCTTTTTTATTAAGTTTTTTAATGGTCTTGCCATTTCTGAAAAGATGGGGACGAATATCCTAACAAAGTTTATCTATCCTAAGAAGGATTGCATGGATCTTTTTGACGAGGGAGGGGAGAGTTTTGAAATGACTTGGGTCCTTTCAGGGTTGATAATCATCCCTTCACTTGATACAATGAATATGAGGAGCTTACCTTGTTCTACTGCAAAGACAGATTTTTTAGGATTTAAAGAAATGTCGTACTTATGACATCGCTGTAGAACAGATCTTAAATGAGCAAGATGATCTACTTTATTTTTTGAGAAAACAGTGACGTCATCTAGGAAAACTACTACAGATTGATTGATTAAGCCGCAGAAAGTGATATCCATCACTCCCTGAAAAGTGGCACCGACGTTTATGAGCCCAAAGGGCATCTTTCTATAAGCGTAGGTGCCCCATGGGGTACGGAAAGTAGTTTTGAGTTGGTCTGGAGGAAACATAACGACTTGGTTATACCCCAAAAAACCATCCAACAAGGATAATATTTCATAAGATACCTATTGAAGGATCTGCTCCATGGGAGGGACAGGGTAGTTGTCTTTATCAGACGCTCGGTTAAGATTTCGAAAATCGACACATAGTCGGATTTTGCCACTCTTATTTTTGAAAGGGACAAGATTACAAACCCATTGTGTGTGCTTTACTGGGAAGATTATTTTAGCGTTCAGAAGTTTGTTTAATTCCTTCTTGACTGTTGGTTCGAGTTTTGGGTGCATCTTCCTTAACTTTTGTTGAAAAGGTTGGGTCTGGCGTTTCATGGGAATAATGTGTTGTATGATGTTAGGATCAAAGGTTTTTAGGTCGTCGTACATCCAAGCAAAAACATCTTTGAATTCCTTAAACAACTTAATAAATGCTACATTTTATTTCTCAGAACACCCCAACCC
The DNA here is from genome assembly GCA_009831015.1 of Picea engelmannii. Taxonomy (NCBI): domain Eukaryota; kingdom Viridiplantae; phylum Streptophyta; class Pinopsida; order Pinales; family Pinaceae; genus Picea; species Picea engelmannii. Next base: position 661,739 of record ML779375.1, read on the forward strand.
CAAATTAATGCACTGTAGGTTGTCTTTAGTTCCCAAATTTACTTTTTCATGTGTCAAGGAGGAACTTTTAATTTTACAATTTATCGACTTTCTGAACTTATCGTGAAGATCATAAAATTTTTCTAACCTAACCACAGATTTCAGGATAGATTTTACCATGTCTGATGTAGATTCCAGGGATCTCAGATCTGGTATTACCATAAAGTCACGAAGATTTTCGTCATGGGTACCTTCGTCGATCACTGTGCCCTGGAAATTTTCTTCCATATGTAGAAAACTTATGATCTATTGATCATCATTGAAGACTCTCCAATTTGTGATGTTGTCCAGGACAGACGGTCTAAACAATAGTTCGACAGAAAATGCATTCGGAGATAGGCCTTCTGCAGGAAAAAGTTTTGAGGCGATGTTAGCTAACAAATTGGCCTCAAAGTTATTTAATCTAGGAATAGAATTTATGTTAAAAGAAGAAAACTTGTTCATCAAATTCCATACCTCAGTTTGATAGCTTTTAAGGTGCGGAGATAAACAACGGATAGAATTTTTTACCTGTCTAACCACGATTTTTGAATCACCAAAGACAGTCAAATTTTGAATGTTCAAATCTAGTGCTTTTCTGAGACCTTGCAGGAGTGCCTCATATTTGGCCATGTTGTTTGTACATTCGAATTCTAACCGGCAATCAATCAAAGTCTTGTTACCTACTGGATCGATGAGCACGCACCCTGCACCAGCTCCTTCCTTAGATTTTGACCCATCGAAGTAAAGAGACCATATTTGATTTTCGTCAGGTCCATGTGACCACCGAGAGGAGGCCGTTGACTGTGTGCATGTCATAATTTCAAATTGTTGTTCCGGGTTAGTGATGGTAGAAGTTTCGGCCATGAAATTGCCAAAAAAAGTGTCCATCCCCTGTATTTCAGGTGAATTGGAAGAAGCAGTGAATGGTTCATTGGGATCATTTAAATCAGTTACTGTGAACTTAAGATAACGTTCACGATTTACCTTGATTCTGTTATGCTTTCCATTCTCAGGCAGCCACAAGTGAGACCAATCCATTGCAAAATAGCCATGCAATTGTTCTGACCAATATCTACTTAAAAACAAACCATATACTTCTGGGATATCTACAAAAATGATATCAATCACTTGATGGACTTTAGGATTAGATGATAATCTGATAAGCACATTTTTTAATTCGCCTATCACTTTAACACTAGTTCGATCAAGCTGGATAATTTTCAAGCTGGACGGTTGAACTTCAGCATTAATTTTTTGATAGACAGACCAAGGCATTACGTTAGATGATGCACCTGAATCTACCATACAGTTATGTACATTCCTATTGAAAATTTCAAAAGTCAACAAAAAGGGAGGGACATTTCTGTGAGTATTAACAGTAGAAGTTTGTTGTTTTTTAATCGCAGCCCCTGAAACTAGTTTATATACATTTGTTACACTATTTACAGGAAGGTCTCTTCTATCATGAGGTTTGGGTGTAGTTTTGGCGGAGGCCTTCTGAGGAGTTTTGGGGTTGTTTTCAACACCTTTGTTGCTATTCAGATTGTTGTTTTTGTTGTTTTCTGCAATATTCTGCAACATATTTTGCAAAAGAAAAGGGAATTTTAATAATTCGTAAACAGAAATGTTAGCCCTAAGTTTCTTTAGATCCTCAATCAAATCATAATCTAAACTTGGGTTTGTTAAAGTATGTTTAGGCTCAATTGATTTAGACTGTTTTGGAGGCACAGTAGTTGCAATTTCAGAAGAAGGCTTATTTGTTGTCTTTCTCCTGGTATTGTAAGGATGAACTATTTCGAAATTAGCTTGAAAAATGCTATCCAAAAAATGTCCGAAAATGTTTGGAGAGGATTCATATTCTTCTACTATCTCTTGTTCATCTACTTCTTCAGGAATGTCGGGAGGAATCAACTTATCATGTGCGTCTAGGATCGTTTGAATAGCAAATTGTAAGCTTTCTAGATTTAGGCTTTCAGAATTTGAGTTAGATCGGTTTGTGGGAAAGGTCTTCCTAAAAGGGGGTTTGTAAGGCCCTTTGCTCGAAGAAGCTTCTTCAGCCGATCTTTTTAAATCTATAACTTGATTGGATAACTTTTGAACGACTTTCTGTAAGTTTTCTAGATCCGAACTCTCTGGTTGAGCTTTGTTTTGGGGAGGTCTAGGAAGGATTTCAATTTTCTTCTTGGAGGATGAACTAGTCTCTATCTCGTTACCGGTATTGTCTTTTAAGCTAAGAATATATTTCTCGATTTGATTCACCTCATCAAAGGCTTCTAACAATGTGGATTTCTTGGACCTCTTTACCCAAATGGCTATGTTTTGATGTAAGGCTTTCGTGTAGTATGCTACAATAATATTTTTGGTAGGCATCAAATCCGTGGGTATTCGATTCTTTAGTGTCAGGAACCTTTGATTAAAGTCTTTTATCTTTTCTTTGGGGTTCATTTTTAAACTAGAAAGCTCCATGACTAGAACTTCAGGAGACTTCTCGTCTTCGAACTTCTCAAGGAAACAGGACTCGAATTTATCCCATGACATGATGGTGTGGGGTTGTTGGGAAAAGTATCAGGTAGAGGCATTGCCTTCAAAGGTGTAGGGAAACAATCTGCACACTACGTCTTCGTGCTCAACACTACGGAGCCTAATGGCTAGCATAAAATTTTTGATGTGATCTTCAGTGATCTGCTTGGAGTCTGGGTCAAATTTAGGGAGCCATTTCTCCGAGTTTTTAGGTAAAGGACGTTGGGGCCTAGGTATGGCCACTGCATCTTGGTAGAGCCAGGGTCTGGCGGGATTGTTCGGATTGGCCATAGGTGTGGGTGGTGTCGAAGGCTGAGATGAGGAACTACATTCGTCTAAGGATTCTTCTCCAGAAGAAGAAGGAGATGAAGGGGGTGGTGATGGTGGAATACCAGATCCTCCTACTGCAGGAGTGAGAATATGATATGGATCTGTAGGATTTAAAGTGAGATTGGTACCTTCTAGTTTTTCCCTGATATCAGATAAGTCTAATGGTTGGTTCAAAGGTCGACCTGGTTGTCTGATACAGGATAAGGCACTGTGCATTCTTATGAGGGATTGACGAACAATCTCTTGTATGTCACCACCTACGGGGTTTGAAGTTATTGGTTCAACTGTGATCCGTGGATCGTTGTTTGATGTGGTTGCTTTTTTATGGATGATGTTGTCATCTGAACGACTTCTAGTTACTATAGGTGAGCGGGTAGGTGGGGGAGGAGTCTTGCGACCTCCTCATGCCATTAATAGTTTTCAGGCCCTCCTTCTAGCGCCATTTGTTGATGGGAAAAATTGACCACTCATCAACTGGAAGAGTGAATCCGGTCTGGGGTTGTCTAATTAACCCAAGCCGTTTGGATTAATTCATTCTGACAGGTTTAGCGGCACCGTTGGCCGATCTAAGTTCTAAAGAAAGCGAAAAATAACTAAAGAAAATGCAATACTCAATAAATAACAATCACTAAAATCTATATGTACATTTAAATATATATATATATGTACAATTTATTTAAACAATATATGTTTGATAATACAATCTGTACAAAACACGAGTTTTAATCTAAACTCGTAAAAATCAAATGTAAATTGGTTCCTTTAACAACAGTAATAAAGAAAGTGAAAATACTATTTAATTTTTTGGTTTTGTTTTCTTAGATGTATACATTCATGAAATCAAATATTAAACTT
>ML779375.1:665514-723080 GCA_009831015.1 Picea engelmannii
TATATATATATATATATATATATATATATATATATATATATATATATATATATATATATATATATATATATGAAACTTCTAAAATAAACTAGCAAACGAAATAAAATGACAAACTAACCTATTAACGCATCCAATATCTGTTCGATAGAGAATATCCAGCCACTTTATCCGTGAAGTAAACCTGCAACAGATCTTAAGGTTGTTCTGAACAAAAGCGAAACAATGCGCTGGAAATTGAGTTTTGATAACAGAATATAAAATAGACACAGTTACAGTGATCTTATGATTTGCAAGTAACTACGATAAAATAAATCTTCCTGTAAGAACTTGCATGTAACATTCAACAGAAATTAGAGATAAATCTCCTAATTTAAATTGGATAGATGATCACTGTGTATATATTGTATCTGAAACATACGATATGGGTAGCATATAAAAATAAATGATGTCAACTGGTAATAAATCACGACGACGAAAGAAATCACCATTCATTATCAAATCAACATAAACATAACTTGAATCAAAACATCATACAGAAAAGATAAAGCTGTAACATGCATTCTGTTCCATTCAAGTCTGCGATAAAAACACCCATACTCTTGCCCCAGGCCGAGATGATGCAATGTTTACAAAATGATATGTTTATATAGGTTTCAGGAATCATAACTGTTTCCTGTTGATAAGATCAAATTGGTTTCAAAAAATAAAGGGGGATGCAACCACCCTGATTTCACTAGATATCAAAAAACTACCAACAGTCTAATTCTGTTTACTCAAAATACAAAATTGATATGGCTGGGAGATCTCAAAAAGTGTCTCATATCATCTTTGAAATCATGGGCTCCTTAATTATCCTGAAAACAAATGAAAATAAGAAGATCTTAGATATGTTTTCAATCATCAAATCAAACAATTTGAATTTTCTTAACTGGCTACAGAATCTTGCTATTTTGTAGCTAGTTATAATAGCAAATGCAAACTTATTTTATTGAATAAACAAAACAACCTAATCTTAATAATAAAAATATTTTTATTCAATCAAAACAAATATCCTAACTTAAGAATGGCAATGATCATGCTAACTAAATCATACCCTAATCATAAAACGAAATCATGTCAAGAAATTTTGGAGTTAACGATAGCTATAGTTGCCTCTACGTTTTTGAAAATTACATGACCTGTAGTTTTCAAACACTTCTCCTTCCCTTGGATGATGGATTCAAATCTATTGTTTTCTTTTGTCAACATATCAACTTGGTCTCTTAAAGACTTGAGTCATGACTGTAGCAGTGGAACATCGGTATAGTACCTGTCGATCCACAATCGACACACATCACATTGTGGCTGTAAGGACTTTACATTAGCACGAACAACATTATGGGTCGGAGAATCCCCCATGTGAATGGTACATTTATCACAGAGTTGGATACCAGGAAACTCTGGGTTGTCCTTTAGACAAGGAGGCAAATTATTAACATAGTCATAGGGTCAGTTAGGGTATAGCCCGAATGACACGGGGTCCTCTTTAGCAAGGAATTTGTCAATTTATAAGTTTGAACCTTCACTCACTTCAATCATGCTGATCGTGTCTGCATGGGGTTTCGTTTTATTTCGAACTCTTTGAGAAATTAACCGACCAACCCTTTTGTTTTTGAAATTTACATCAACACTGCCTTTTAACTTCTTTCCTGTAGGTTTCTTCACAGTTTTAGTACAATCCTTTGGATCTGTGACCAGTTGACTGTCCTATTGAATAACCTTAGGGTAGGTCGAGGGTTCATTGTTAAGGGAAAAATCACAAGCCTGGAGAGGTGGGGAAGAGGCCGTTAGGTTCACAAGGGTTTCCTCAATGACTAGCTTATCTACTTCTCCCAACTCAGGGTTGCCAAAACCATTTCGTGCAATGAACGAATCCCAATAGTCATTTTGTGACTTTAACTGGTGCATGAGGATGATTTTAATGAGGCCATGGTGAAACATACTTGAATCTGACCTATGTTTCCTAAATCGTTTCCCCATTTTATATAGACTTCTGAGTAGGTAATAAGGCATATTCAACAGAAAACCAATAAAACTCATAAGCAGGCGTAAATGATAAAGGAAAACAAGTTTGAATCGTCCCTCACATGTGATGAATTGCTTCACTACAGCAAGTAAATCATGCCACCTAGGTCTCAAAAATGAAATTGGCATACCTCGATCACAGCTGGTTATTTTTCGTGAAGTAAACAGTAACGTCCAAGGGACTTCCTCCACCTTCGCGTTTTTGAACCATTTCTGACCAACTGCTGGCAATCCCGTGGCCTAACTTAGGAATTCTTCGGTTACTTACAATTGCACATCACCAATTTTTTCCCTACAACCATCAAAGGTTAAGGAAAACTCTTGGGCGACCTGAAGATTATAACCCTGGAACTTTTCAATGAAAATATGCCAACCATTCCTTTCCAAATCTTCCCTAGCATTATCATACGAGACCAGGGTTTGGATGTTATTCGGTTCGACCCTTACCATTGGAGCCATACCGAACGGGCGGGTGATTAACGCACAACAAACAGGTAGGGTTTGCAAAAATGAAATAGAGCCAAAGCCCGAGCCTTATCAATGCATGTTGTGATGATTCAAATGATGGGCAAGGTGTTTAATCAAAACGCGTGTGAAGAGTTTTGTGAAACCCGAGACCATGCTAAGGAGTAATGGAATCCTGTACATTGTGTGCCGCCTTGGCATTGGGTAAATGCTAGGACCAGAGTACTCTGAAAACATAGTGTGCACATCATAGTTTGATTGCAAAGTTAGGTAGGTTTACAAAAATTGAATAGTCCAAAGTTTCATGAAATAGATATGATCAAAAATCAAACCAAAATCCATAAAAAAAAAATCGAATATCAAATGGTGGGGGTATTTCATTCACACAACCATAAATATCTTAGGCATGTTAAGGATCGAAAGGGTCACAAACAATGAGAGCAACATGCTCATAGCAAGAAATCACAATTCTTTAATAAACCATATGCTTTCAATGAAATTTTAAAATAGAATGGTAAAGATAGTTGCAAGTTTTCATGCTTTCAGTCATGAAAACGAAGTATGAATAGATGATAAGTAAAATGTGACGATTTACAACTTTCGTTTAGGGAAAATCTCATGAAGAGCAATAAAATTTCATAGACCCTATGTAGGCAGCTTATAAAAATAATAATTATATAATCGCTTCCAACAAGACCCTGGATTTCGTATTTTTGATCCATGTTGTGATGGAGTATGTATGATTTGCATCAACACATAGATCCACTTTGTATGTTGCGTGGCTATGTCGTCCTAATTTGAGTCTTCTCGCATAGATCCATAGTGTATTCATGGTGGCTATGCAGTATTTGTTGACAACATGGATCCATGGTGTATGATTGGTGGCCATGAACCACATTCATGATGACATCCGTTTGTGGTCTGAGTATGGGAATGCCTACCTTAGAACTGGTAATATATTCTACAAATGCTTGGTTGTTTGCAGGTTTCCGATTAGGTGCACTCCTGGTTTCCGACACACACACACAGTTTACAAAGTATTTCGGCTGTCACTGATTCCAGCCTCATACTTTGGGGGGCATTCTGCTACACATGATTTTGGTCATCTTGGGGATGTATTAACAATGGTGTATTTAAGCTCCCAACAAGGAATTTTTGCCTGCAAAAAGTGGACCTTATCTCCTTCCAGAAAACATATTTTCAAAGTGAGTTTGCAGGCTGCATATGACCTAGGGTGCAAGAATCCCTCATTCTTGAAGGCCACCTATACCTAGGGTGTGAACTTCTCGCAGTTTGCTTCATACATAGGGTGCGAACATATTTTCAAACTTGGAAAAGAGAAGAGGTCTCGAGGGTTCTAGAAGAGAATTTTCTAGAAAATGAGTTGGCACTCGTATGGTTGTCATTTTACTGACTTCTTAGATTTGGTGGGATCATCCTCATCCATGTAACCATCTCTCCTTCTCCTATATATTTCAATTTTTCTCATGGAAAAGGTTAAACGATATTGAATGAAGAATTGGTGAAAGAATTGTGTGAAGAACCCTGCTTGGATAGAGGCTTGAAGGCTCTAGTTGGTCTATCAAGAGGAATTGGATCTTCTTCATGCAAGTACAGAGCAAGTGTGTGTGTTGAAACCAAGGGTCACTAAAAGGAAGCTTGCGACATCAAAGCGATTGGGTTGTATCTTCTACTTTCGATTAATATGATACAACGGCATGTCCCTTTCCCATAAAGTCACTCTTACTTTATTGTGTAATTCCTTGATCATACACATAAGTTGACGTTGAATACATTTTTCTATCTTCACTTTGGTTGGTTTATGTTGTCTTGGTATTTACCTCATGAGAGCACCAGATCGAAGTGGGAGCAACAGAGACCTAAGGAAGCGATATAAAGGTATGCCACTTATTCCTCCTTATTAGCAGATTCAATGATTACAACTTAGGGAAAGAGTAATGTCCTGTCCTGTTTTATTCTAGATCTAGGTGGATCTAGGGAGATCTACTAGTGTCCACACCTACCAATTAGTTAGATAACACTTACCCTCCACCACAATTTGGTATAGGTTTGCATCCACTTCACTTTTGGTGAAGCCCAGTCCTGTGAAATAGTTGTCTATCCAAGTGTAACAATCATGGGGTGCTTGATTCAACCCATACAATGCTCTTTTGATTCGGCACACATGTGACTCACTGCTGAAGATCTCAAATCCTTCAGGATTGTCTATGTACACCTCTTACTCAATGATCCCATTGAGAAACACAGTTTTTACATCCATTTGATGCATGCGCCAGCCCATCTGCATTGAGAGTGCAAAGATGGATCTTATGGAATAGTACCTTGTGATAGGTGCAAAGGTCTCATCATAATCTATCCCCTCGATCTGTGAGAAGCCCCAGGCCACAAATCTGGCCTTGTATTTCTCCACACTCCCATCAGCAGCTTGCTTTACCTTGTAGATCCATCTTGAACCTACCACTGATTTGTCGACCGGTCTTGGGACAATTTCCCATGCATTGTTTTTGACAATGGAGTCATACTCCTCCACCATTGCATCAAACCAAGTGGGATCCTTCACTTCTTCCTGAAAGGAAGATGTTTCAGTCACAATACATTTTCTCATGAGGTTCATGTATCCAGTAAATCGATCAGGAGACTGTCTCTGTCTGCGTTGTGAAGTAGGAGCTCCTACATTCTGTGCAGCATCTAGTCTCAATCTATCAGCTTCCATGGTGCACTTTTTTCCATTTCTGATGGATGGCTCTACACGAGTGGCTTCCTCCACTCCATGAACCTCCTCATGTGGTTGATCCACTTCTTAAGACTCATCTTTCGGTACTGGTAGTTCCTCCTCTGCATGCAAGTCTAGCTCCCTCTCAAGTGACAACCGCATGGCTTTCCCATCATCAAATTTTATATCCCATTGCATAACAGTCATCTTATTGTTAGGAAAATACACATGATAATTATGGGGTGTTTTTTTGTACCCCTCAAATATCCCAACTTTAGCAGTCTGCTCCAGCTTCTTCCTGGTGTTCTTGGGCACATGCACATAAACAGATGAGCCAAAAATCTTAAAATGAGAAACATCAAGTTTCTTACCAGTGAAATCTTCTTTAGGTGTACTCATGCCAAGTACTCTATGAGGACAATGATTTTGCACATAAACTATAGTGTTGCATTCTTCCACCCACAAATGCATTGGTAGGCCCTGATCATTCAACATCGCTCTTGTTGCACCCACGATTGTTATGTTCTTCCTCTCTGGGACCCCATTTTTTTGTGGGTTATGAGGCATTATGAGTTCTCTTCGAAGTCCTTCTTTTCTACAGAATTATTTGAATTCGTTAGAGATGTATTCTCCACCATTATCGCTCCTCAGAGCCTTCACTTGCTTCCCTGACTCATTCTCCACCAATGCTTTAAACTCATAGAACTTTGAGAATGTTTGATCCTTCTTCTGTATGAAGAAGATCCATCATTTATGAGAAAATTCATCAAAAAAAATAACATAATACTTATGTTTTGTTGTTTAAGCAACTGAGAATGGTCCACACACGTCTGTGTGAACTCTCTCCAAGATCACCGAAGCATGGTTCTCCTTTTCATGAAAGGTGGACTTTACATACCTCCCCATGGTGCAACCCTTGCACTGATCTAACTAAGCAAGTGTTCCCATTGGAAGTCCAGTAGATATTTGTTGCATGATTTTCAAGGCTCCATGATGAAGATGGCCTAATCGCTTGTTCCATAGTTCACCCTCATCCGGGCTCACCACTTTTTTTGCCTTGCCCATCATGACAGTGCAGCCATCTACCTCCAAATTTTATAGATTCTTAACTCGAATCCCTATCTTCTTGACTTGATCCATTTTTTTATGTCACAGGAAATATTTTCCATCGATGAAAACAACGTCATAGCCTCTGTCCTCCAACATTGTGACTGAGACCAAGTTTTTCTTCAGACCTGGAACATGTATAACATATTTCAATTGAAATGGTTTCCCTAACTCCCTATGAAAGGTAATGGTACCAATTTCAGTCGCACTGTGTCGTCCATCGTCACCCATCTCTATAAGCATTTGGAGATCTCTCTCCTCCAAGTCACTGAAAATCTCCTTATCTCCCATCATGTGGAAGGAAGTGCCACTATCCAAATACCACACCGATCCCAATGCAATTGACACCATGCATGTGATCAAGGAGAATTCAGGTTCAAATTGTCAGGCAAGGGCCTCACCAATTGCATCTCCAACACCCTTCTTCTTCTTCTTCTGCAGACAGTTAGTAGTGAGATGCCCATGTTCGTGACAGTAAAAACACTTCACTTTGGATAAATCCAAATTCTTTCCTTTAGACTCGGATTTTGAATGGAATTTATTCCCCTTCCCTTTCCTTGCCTAAGAATCCAAAGAACAATCATTTTCATCATCATGCTTTGATGAAGATCCATCTCTGGTGTTCTGCCTAAACTCCTCCTCCACCAAATCCGACCATAGTCATTCCAAATCTGGCAATTTTTTCCTTCCATTGACAGAGTCTTGATAATTGTGCCAACTCTTGGGAAGTCCTAGGAGAGCCAAGATCACCAAATTATCATCAACGACTGTTATACCAGCACTCCCCATCTCATTCTAACATTGGACAAACTTCGTGAGATATTTTGGAATGGAGTCGCCCTTCTCCATCTTGATCTTCATGAGTTTATCTTTGAGTGCCAATTTCCTATGGTCGTTGTTGTTTTGGAATAGATCCGTCAAAGTCTTCCACATTTCATATCGTGTGAATTTCCCATGGAGGCTTGAGACAATGTGGTCTCATACTCCCTCCAATAGGATCCTCCTCGCCTTTGCCACTTTCTTTTGCCATGCATCAAGATTTTCAGTGTCTATCGCATTTGTCTTAGGAACATATCTGTCAATGAATTCCTTCAAGCCATTGTCTTCGAGTATTGCCTCCATCCTGTCCTTCCAAGCAAAGTAATTCAAGTTTCCCTTGAGTGCATACTCTAACCTCAAGCCATTGAAATCCATTTCAATCTTGAATCAACTATAGCACCAAGAAAGTATTTTTGCAAATTTGAATTCTATCCAATCACAAACTCAACTTTTGCAATATTTTGTGCTCTAATACCATGTAGAAATTTTAATAAAAAATATGTATTGCCTGGATTCTCCTGATCTAACAATTATATGCCACTGTTAAAGATAGAATTGCTTCTACAAATATTCTTGCAGAATTTAAAACATGATCACCAATTGCAATATCAAGAAGAAAGATCAATAACACATAACATAGGTGTCTTTACTGGGAAAGAATAAAGCTAAAAACCCCAATATCATATATTATGTATATATCATGGATCGGGAAACAATATCATACAAAAATCTAATCTAATAGCTCTCGGTACAATATACAATTGTCTCACACTGTCATACAAAATTTGACAAATTCATGTGTTAATTTACCACTTCCAGACAGCCTGCCTCCTCTATGCAATCCCTACTAATGGAACTCCCTACAATGAATGAATCCCTCTTGCCTAGGCTACGCATTCCTGATGGGCACATCCAATGTGTGTGTGGTTGCATAAGTGCATCCACTAAAGTCACAACCGATAGTCAAACTGTCCCTTTCACCTGTTATCTCAACTGGGTCTCCACTGGATCTGACATGCATGTAGTTAACAGTGGTAAATCTTCAGTTGCATGTGAGATCACTAATTGTGAATTAATTAATAATTAATTCACTGATCTCTCACTAGTGTAATTTCAGTTACAAATAGTACAACTGAGTTAAACTACTTTAAAACTCACATAACTACACATATAACTCTGTTACAACTTCAAATCACTCAGTTACAACTAATTCGACTTGCATGTCCCACCAGTCAACCTTTGAACTCGAATTTCCTATAGCTAACTGATTTTCCATTTCAGTTAACTATTTCCAAGTGCTCATTGAGAATAGATTAATATTTATTGTCCAACTATTATTAAGGAATAATAATAGTCGACATACATCTATAAATAGAACATCATCTATAAATAGACTTCCACCTAAAAATAGCCCGAGGCTCCATCCTAGTGTAGGTGCATAATTTTCACTAGGATCTTCTTGTTGAATCTCAACACTCCCTCTCAAAAGGAAAGGGATCATCCTTCACCCCAATCCTGTATCTATGGTATTCGAATTTTCTCCTGGTGAGTGCCTTCATCAAAATGTATGCATCCTGATATTCCGTAGGAATGTACTGAAGCAACATGATCTTTCGTTGCACACAATATCTGATATGATGATACCGGATATCTATATGCTTAGATCTATCATGAAACATGGGATTAATCGAGAGTTTAATGCAACTCTGATTATCACAATGAATCACTGTTGGATCTAAATGAGAACCAAACAAACCAACCAAGATCTTTCTCATCCAGATAGCCTCACATGCATCTTGACTCATTTCCATGTATTCCACTTCTGTTGAACTGAGTTCCATAGATCTCTGTTTCCTGTTGTACCAAGAAACAACTGTAGATATGATACTAAATATCCCCTCTGATGTGCTCTTTCTTTCTGTTGGGATGCCTGCCCAATCTGCATCTGTGAAGCCATGAAACTTCACCTCATCTGTCTGTCCATACTCATATGTTCCCCTCAGTTATCTCAGGACATGCTTACCCACCTTCAAAAAGAGCTTCGTAGGCTTAACCATCGCTTGACTCAGTTGGTTAACTGCATAGCAAATGTCTGGTCTCATGTTCACTAGATACATTAGCGAACCTAGTAACTGTCGATAGAGAGTAGCATCCACTACCTCTCCAGAAGTAGCATCCTCTTTCCTTCAGTTTCCTGGAAGAGGAATATCCATGGGTTTGCAACCCTCCATGTGAAACTTACCTAGTATCTCCCTTGCATACTTTCCTTGAGACACAAAAATTTCACCATCTCGCTGCCATCTTTCCAATCCAAGGAAATAATGAAGGAGGCCCATATCCTTCATCTCAAACTCCTTTTCAAGGTCCTCCTTGCATGAGTGTATTAGTTGCTCATCACCAGTCAGTATTAAATCATCAACATAAATAACAATGATTAAAATCTTACCCTCCACCACAATTTGGTATAGGTTTGCATCCGCTTCACTTTTGGTGAAGCCCAAACTGGTGCAATAGCTATCTATCTAAGTGTACCAAGCACGGAGTGCTTGATTCAACCCATACGAAGCTCTTTTGATTCGGCACACATGCAAATCACTGCTGAAGATCTCAAATCCTTCAGGTTTCTCTATGTACACCTCTTCCTCAATGATCCCATTGAGAAACGCAGTTTTTACATCCATCTGATGCATGCACCAACCCATCTGCGTTGAGAGTGAAAAGATGGATCTTATGAAAGAGTACCTTGTGACAGGTGCAAAGGTCTCATCATAATCTATCCCCTCAATCTGTGAGAAGCCCTGGGCCACAAATATGGCCTTTTATTTCTCCACACTCCCATCAACATCTTGCTTTACCTTGTAGATCCATCTCGAACCTACCACTAATTTGTCGACCGGTCTTGGGACAATTTCCCATGAACTATTTTTGACAATGGAGTCATACTCCTCCACCATTGCATCAACCCGAGTGGGATCCTTCATTGCTTCCTGAAAGGAAGATGGTTCAGTCAATATACATATTCTCATGAGAGCCATGTATCCAATAAATCGATCAAGAGACTATCTCTGTATGCACTATGAAGTAGGAGCTCCTACATTCTATGTAGCATCTAGTCTCAATCTATCAACTTTCATGGTGCGCTTTCTGCCATTTTTTATGGATGGATCTGCATGAGTGGCTTCCTCCACTCCATGAACCTCCTCATGTGGTCGATCCACATATTGAGACTCATCTTTGGAAACCAGTAGTTCCTCCTCTGCATGCAAGTCTAGTTCCCTCTCAAGCAGCAACCGCATGGCTTTCCCCTCATCGAATTTTATATCTCGTTGCATAATAGTCATTTTATTGTTAGGAAAGTAAAGATGATAATTATGGGGTGTTTTTGTGTACCCCACAAATATCCCAACTTCATCAGTCGGCTCCAGCTTCTTCCTGGCGTTCTTGGTCACATGCACATAGACATATGAGCCAAAAATCTTAAAATGAGAAACATCAAGTTTCTTACCAGTGAAAGCTTCTTCAAGTGTACTCATGCCAAGTACTCTATGAGGACAACAGTTTTGCACATAAACCGTAGTGTTTCATACTTCCTCTCAAAAATGCATTGGTAGGCCCTGATCATGCAACATCACTCGTGATGCACCCATGATTGTTATGTTCTTCCTCTCCACGACCCCATTTTTTTGTGGGTTGAGGCGTTGTGAGTTCTCTTTGAATTCCTTATTTGTTGCATAATTCTTTGAATTCATTAGAGATGTATTATCCACCATTATCACTCCTCAAATCCTTCACTTGCTTCCCTGACTCTTTATCCACCAATGCTTTAAACTCACAGAACTTTGAAAATGTTTGATCCTTCTTTTGTGTGAAGAATATCCAACATTTACGAGAAAAGTCATCAACAAAAATAACATAATACTTATGTTTTGTTGTTGAAGCAACCGAGAATGGTCCATACACGTCTGTGTGAACTCTCTCCGAGATCACCGAAGCATGGTTCTCCTTTTCATGAAAGGTGGACTTTACATACTTCCCCATGGTACAACCCTTGCACTGATCTAATTGAAAAAGTGTTCCCATTGGAAGTCTAGTAGATATTTGTTGCATCATTTTCAAGGCTCGAAGATGAATATGGCCCAATCGCCTGTGCCATAATTCGCCCTCATCACGGCTCACCACGTTTTCTTCCTTGCCCATCATGGTAGCGCCTCCATCTACCTCCATCTTGTATAGATTCTTAACTTGAATCCCTATCTTATTGACTTGATCCATTTTTTTATGTCGCAGGAAAGCTTTTCCATCGATGAAAACAACGTCATAGCCTCTGTCCTCCAACATTGCGATTGAGACCAAGTTTTTCTTCAGAACTAGAACATGCATAACATCTTTCAATTGAAATGGTTTACCTGACTCCCTCTAAAAGGTAATGGTACCAATGCCAGTCACACTGTATCATCCATCGTCGCCCATCTCTATATTCATTTTGAGATCTCTCTCCTCCATGTCACTGAAAAACTCCTTATCTCTCATCATGTGGAAGGAAGCACCACTATCCAAATACCATACCAATCCCAATGCACTTGATGCCATGCATGCGATCAAGGAGAAGTCAGGTTCAAATTGCGAGGCAATGGCCTCACGAATTCCAGCTCCAACAGCCTTCTTGTTCTTCTTCTTCTGCGGACAGATAGTAGCGAGATGCCCATGTTCGTGATAGTAAAAACACTTCACTTTGGACAAATCCAACTTCTTGCCTTTAGACTTGGATTTTGAATGGAATTTATTCCCTTTCCCTTTCCTTGCCTTGGCATCCAAAGAAAAATCCTCTTCATCATCATGCTTTGATGAAGATCCATCTCTGGTGTTTTGCCTGAACTCCTCCTGCACCAAATCTGACCATAGTCGTTCCCAATCTGACAATTTTTCCCTTCCATTGACAAAGTCTTGATAACTGTGCCAACTCTTGGGAAGTCCTAAGAGAGACAATATCACCAAATCATCATCAGAGATTGTTATACCCACACTCCCCATCTCATCTCGACATTGGACAAACTTCGTGAGATATTTTGGAATGGAGTCACCCTTCTCCATCTTGATCTTCATGAGTTTATCTTTGAGTGCCAATTTCCTGTGGTCACTGATGTTTTGGAATAGATCCGTCAAAGTCTTCCACATTGCATATGGTGTGACTTTCCCATGGAGGATTGAGACAATGTGGTCTTGTACTCCCTCCAACAGGATCCTCCTCGCCTTTGCCACATTCTTTTTCCATGCATCAAGATTTGTAGTGTCTATCGCATCTAGCTTAGGAACATATTTGTCAATGAATTCCTTCAAGCCATTGTCTTTGAGTACTGCCTCCATTCTGTCCTTCCAAGAAATGTAGTTCGAGCTACCCTCGAGTGTGTACTCTAACTTCAAGCCATTGAAATCCATTTTGATCTTGAATCAATTGTAGCACCAAGAAAGTCTTTCTGAAAATTCGAATTCTATCCAATCACAAACTCAACTTCTGCAATCTTCTGTGCTCTGATACCATGTAGAAATTTTAATACAAATTATGTATTGCATGGATTCTCCTTATCTAACAATTATATTCCACTTTTAAATACAGAAACTCTTCTACAAATATTATTGCGGAATTTAAAACACAATCACCAATTGCAATATCAAGAAGAAAGATCAATCACACATAACACAGGTGTTTTTACCGGGAAACCATAATGCTAAAAACCCCAATATCATATATTATGTATATATCATGGATCATGAAACAATATCATACAAAACTCTAATCCAAGAGATCTCAGTACAATATACAATCGTCTCACACTGTCATACAAAAATTGACAAATTCATGTGCCAATTTACTGCTTCCAAAGAGCCTACCTCCTCTACGCAATCCCTGCTAATGGAAATCCCTGCAATGAATGAATTTCTCTTGCCTAGGCTGTGCATTCCTCATGGGCACATCCAATGTGTGTGTGGTTTCATGAGTGCACCCACTAAAGTCACAATTGATAGTCAAACTATCCCTTTCACCTGTTATCTCAACTGGGTCTCCATTGGATCTAACATGCATGTAGTTAACAGTGGTAAATCTTTAGTTTCATGTGAGATCACTGATTTTGACTTAATTAATAATTAATTCACCGATCCCTCACTAGAGTAAGTTCAGTTACAACTAGTAAAATTGATCTTAACTCACTTAACTGAATTAAACTACTTTACAACTCAAATAAATACACATATAACTATGTTACAACTTCGAATCACTCAGTTACAACTAATTTGACTTGCATGTCCCACCTGTCAACCTTTGAACTCGAATTTCCTATAGCTAACTAATTTTCCATTTCAGTAACTATTTCCAAGTGCTCATTGAGAATAGATTAATATTTATTGTCCAGCTATTATTAAGGGATAATAATAGTCGACATACATCTATAAATATAACATCATCTATAAATAGACTTCCACCTAAAAATAGCCTGAGGCTCCATCCTAGTGTAGGTGCATAATTTTGATTAGGATCTTCTTGTTGAATCTCAACAGTTAGGGAGGGGAAATTTATCATTCATAATATCCCACTTAACTACGTAAAAACCAATGCAAAATCTAATATGATCAGTGGCTTTCCGAACAAGAACCATATTTGAAACCCATTCAGAATACTTGACTGGATATATGATTCCAGCCTTCAAGATGTTTTCCAATCCCTTTTGAATAGTTGCTTCCAGTGCAGGGTTGGTAGGTTTTTATTTTTCCCTAACTAGTTTTATGCCTTCCTTGATGGGGATGGAATGTTTTATAAGAGCAGGATCAAAACCACGAAGGTCCTCATAAGACCAAGCAAAAAAATCTTGAAATTCACCAAGCATCTTGGCAAACTTCATTTCCTCTTCATCAAAACATTGGGCACCTATTTTAACATTCTTTGGAGACTAGGGCATCCCAATGTTCAAGGAGATGGTTTCATCCACCTTCCTTTTCGACTCCTCTTATTATGTTTCTCTTTATTGCCTACATCACTCGATGAAAATGAACTCTCTAGAGGAGTCAAGCCTTTTGGAATCTTGTTATCTTCAATGGATATAATTTCCTTGGGATTGTGAGGTTCGTTTTGAGTGAAAGAACAGATGCTCTCATCGCTAGGGAAGACCTACCAAGATTCTATATTTTCATGGATATGTGGATGATATAGAGATTGGAAAGTACAATCAAGCCTATGTGGCATAAGTTTACGATTAGGAGAGGCTACAAACACAGCTAATCGATCATCCATTGAGTTCAATTCCCTCTTAACATGAGTGATGTTGAAAGATAATAGGTTCAAGATAAGTGCCCAAATAGTTTGGGTGTATCATTTCATCAACTTTTTGCTAGGAGAGTAAATCTTACGTACAAGGTTCACAACAAGCTCAGAATCTCCAAAAACTAAAAGGTGACCACAACCAAGATTATAGGCGTTTTCAATGCCTAATAATAAAGCTTCAAATTCAGTGACATTGTTTGTGAAAGAAAACTTCAACCTATAAGAAAAGTTATGAATTTTCCCAACAGGAGAGTATAAGATTATGCCAGCTCTGTTACCTTCACTAGAGCATGAACCATCAAAGTGCATGTGCCACATACCATCATCATAATCAATTTGTTCCAAGGGAATGTTATCCTCCTCAGCAAAGATGGAATACACCCCTAGGTCCTCTTCGATATAGTTCACATTAGGTTGTGGAACACTCTCTATGTAAGTTGAGATCCTTCCCTCTCTAAGGACTATAATGTTTTTACCATTCTGAGGAACGAATAAGTGTGTGTCGTTGAGTGAGAGGTATCCACCGGTCAAGGCTTGCCAATCTCTTCACAAGATGATTGAGTAATTCATTATTGGCATATCAATTACCTAAATACTAAGGGTTGTCCTTATTTCAGGGTGTGCATACAAAACCAAAGTCATGTCTTTAATCTCACCTATCATCGTTTGTTGTAGAATATTATAAGAGAGCATGCTTCTAGCGTTTTCATTTGTACAATACAAGCCTAGATCTTCCATAATAATCTTCGACATCACACTTGGGCCTGAATCGCCATCAAAGAGGCAACAATGGGTGATATTATCCATAATCTTTACAGAAATATAAAAAGGGGGATTTTTTTACAGGGTATCTAAAGTTATGTACACCTACTTTATTTATAGACGAATCCTCTTCATTTACCTCTTCAAAGAGGTTGGCTACAACGGAAATTTTTCCTTCCATGAATTGTTTTAGATGCCTTTGGTGTTCAGGGATGGAAGCCATGTCCAAAAGGGTGGCATTTGCCTTGATGTTGGCCAACTTATTTAGAATATTGTATTTGGAAGAGGGGAGAGGGGAAGTTGTTCCTTGACTATCATGAACCTTAGGAACCTGAACAGTAGCATCTTGTGAGGATGATCTTGGGCTAGAAGAATTGTGGAGGGGATCGTATTTTCCTTTGAGAGCGTAGGATTTTTTCCTAGTATTTATGATCATAACATCTTATAGCTCTACAAAATCTAGGACAGTGATGGTAGTTTTTGGTCTTTTACCAAAGATCTTATCTCTGGCACTCTTCCTTATCTCACATGTGGCTTCCTCATGGTGCTCCTCGCAAAAGTTACACCAACTTCGAGGCATGATGGATTTAGGCTGAAAATTATTTTCAATTGGATTTATAAAGGGGAGTGCAGAAGAGGATAAGCTCCAAGGTTGAGAGGGGAGACATTTCCTTTTCGCTCATACGCTATCATATGATTATTCATATCTTGTACTAGTTGTAAGAGGGCAGACATTTATGCATGTTTAACCGATTCTCCCTTAGGAAGACCTGTTCTTTCAAGTTGTTCTTCATACTCTAAAAAAGTATGCAGAGTGGAACCGAGGTTATCAATGGATTTTTCCTAGAGCCTATGACGATAAGGGGAAGGTAATGCATTATATTAATGCATGAAAGTGGCTTGGTTTTTTGGTCGAATGAGTTCGTGGATTTGATTGTATAACTTAGTGAAACGCAAGTTAAATGAGTTGATGGTCTCATCGTCCTTATAGGCGATGTTATTGTACTCCCGTAATTGCTCAGTTGGGATTTTAGATTGCCCATAAGTGGATATGAACCAATAGAGTAACTCCTTGCAAGTAGACATAATCTTAGGGGGAAGGTCAAAGAAATCGGTCGCAGCATTTCCTTCCAAGGAATTGACAAATAAGCGCATGCAAGTATCGTTGTCATTGGCTGCTATGTTGTGACAAACATTAGAAAATGCCACTAGGTGTCCATTTGTAGTGACAGTGTTATTCCCTGAAAACCTAGGAAGATGCTCTTTAAATTTAGGAAGTGGATGAGTAGCAGGTTCTAGGTTAAGAGGAGAGGAAACATGCCACGGTGTGGTTGTGGCGTCTTAGTCAAATTGGAAAAGCCCATAATTTTTTATGACTTTGGTGGGATTGGTGGTAGATTGGACATGGATATGGTGGCTATATAAGCTACCAATCACTGACAAAGTTGAATACTAAGAGGATGATGCAGGAGCATCATCAGCAAGCATGCGTGGCAGTACATCTCGGTGCCTGGGAATCATTTCATAATCTCAAACGCTGGGAGTTACTGTGAATCTTTTGGAGCTGATTGGAAAAATGGAAGAAGATCAAATGTTTGGGAGTAGATGATCATGAGTGATCTAGGAGTTTCACCCCGAGTCTTGAATGTAACTGAACTTAGGTAGAAGTTAGATTTTTTTTCATTTTTCGAGTAGATGAGTAGTCTAGGGGAACCCTAAGGACCCTCTGAGATAAATAGAGGTTTTTTACGCCCAAATGAGGTTATTGTGAGTTAGTAGGAATTTTCTGAGTTTTGAGTTATTGTTTTGATATTAGTTGTAGCCATTTACTTTTGAATGAATATGACAGAGGAAATTTGACTCAAATGCATAGCACTGTTACTGTTTGTAATTATTTGTTATTGTATTTTCATAAATGAATGAATTTCGTTATGAATGGATGAAACTGTGAATGTTAGTATAAGTTTCAATTGTTTCTCTTCTGATTAATTGAGTGAAAGGTGTGCACATGGAATGAAAGGAATGTGTGACAGGATCTGTTTCAATTTTGAAGCTCAGAAGAGATAGCACAAAACTTTCCCTTTGCAAGGAGTGCAAAGCGACTACTGCAAAGTGTGCACAGTCACCCGCAAGAACCAAGTCTTGCGTAAGAATCTACTGTAATGAGTGCACAGATTTGGAATTCAGCTAAGTGTCGAAGGGACTCCATAAGAGTCAAATCCGCAAAACGTGAAATCTCGACTTGATCACAATCGTTGATCCAAAAAAAGATCCAGACCGTTGATCTAACACCATCGCGAATTCGGGTATCGGGAGAACGGAGGTAAGGAGACTCCCAAAGTCTCTAAATGAAAAACCTTGACTTAATCATAGTCATTGATCCAAGGAAAGACCTGGACCATCGATCTAGCACTATCGGGAAATCGGGGATTGGGAGAACGGAGGTAGGGGACTCCCAAAGCCGCGAAACGTGAAATCGCGACTTGGTCGCAGTCGTCAAGCGAAGAGAGTCGTGAGTCGTCGATCTGATGCTTGCAAATATCGAGAAATCGTGGATCAGGAGAATGGAGGAGAACCAACCCCCAAAGTCATGAAATCACGAAACGATCGCAGTCATCAATTGAGGAAAGTGCAGGACCATCATATTTGGTCTTAGGGAGAATTCATAAATCGGGAGATCGGGACTCAAGAGAGTTGAGTGACTTGGAAACAAAACACCCGAGGTCCCAAAGCACAAAGCGCCTTTTGTTAGGCATGCGGTCACAGCCTGTGGTCGCGTGAGAGAAACTTGCCACTTGGTGCTTGTTCGCATGGCAGAGTTTCATGAGAAGGACCTATGGATAATTCCTGAAGATCCTAGCAGAGAATCAAAGAGTTGGTCCAGCTCAAAGATTGAGAAGATCTAGAGACCGGGAGGTCAGCAGACCCTGTTGAGGTAGGAGCACTGCACCAAGTGGTATCAAAGTGGATTTTCGTCTGTAGATTTCAGGTGAAGGAGATAAAGGAGACAATAGAACTCAAAGATACACTCTGCATGTGAGAGACAGTCGACACAATTCCACCGAGGAGACGAGTGGAACAACCTTTAGCTAATCGGGCTGTAGAAAGGGAGATGTGAGAACTTCGTGAAAGATTAGAGGTAATGGAGGCAGCGCAGAGGAGGGAACCTGATGAGGGAGACATCAATGATGAAGAGAGAGAAGAAGTAGAAGTCAAAGAAGCTGCAGGACAAAATGTTTCCATAGAGTGCTTGCTAAGAGCGGTTGTTAGATTGGGAGCTAGAGCCAAGATAGAGGTACCAATGTACGAAGGTAATTTGGATATTGAAGATTTGTTGGATTGGGTCAGAGCCATGGAAAAATATTTCGACTATGAAGACGTCGATGAGGAGATAAGGGTGAGACATGTTGTCACCAGACTCAAAGGACATGAAGCACTGTGGTGGAATGAACTGCAGGCTAAGAGGAGAAGCAAGGGAAAACAAAAGATAAATAATTGGGATAGAATGGTAGCCAAGTTGAAGGAAAAATTCATGCCCAAATATTACCAAATCAATTTGTTCAGGAAATTGCAGAACTTGAGACATAAGGGTATGACAGTTAAAGAATACATAGAGGAGTTCTACAAGATGAACATCAAAACTGGACAAAGAGAGAAGGATGAAGAAAATTTTTCCAGGTATATAAATGGCCTGAGGTATGAAATCTAGGATGAGATCAACATGATGTCAGTAAGAACAGTGGAGGATGCTTATCAGTTTTCACTGAAGGCAAAGGAGAAGTTGGCCAAAAAACAAAATTAGCGAAGCAGAGGTAGAAGCCCAATTCCAAACAAAGGCAAGGGAGTTGCCCAAGACAAGGCACAAAAATCCAAAGATGAGACTGAGAAACCACATAGTCACTCAGAAAGAGGAGGAAGTTCCCGAGGAAGACAAGATGGTGGAAGAAGTTCTTCCAGAGGAAGAGGAAGAGGCAGAGGAGGAGAAGTGAGATGTTACACATGTGGAAAGGTAGGACATAAGTCTTGGGAATGTCTTGAGAGAAAGAAAGAAGGAGAAGGTGAAGCTCACATTTCAAAAGCACAGAGAAGAAATGTTGAAGCAGAAGTAGCAGAGGATGGAACATCCCTGATGTTGACAAACGTTCTCTTAAAACCAGAGGCAAAAGTTGAGAAGCCAGTGCAGAGAAACAGTCTCTTCAGGATAGCTTGCAAGACTAAGGACAGAGTCTGCAAGGTGATAATTGACAATGGGAGTACTGACAACTTAGTGTCCACGGAGATGGTGGAGAAATTGGAGCTAGAGACAACTACACATCCAAATCCATACAAAGTCTCATGGTTGCAAAAAGGACACCAGGTAATGGTTACTAAACAATGTTTGGTTGAATTTAAAATAGGAGCATATAGAGATGAAATTATACGTGATGCAATTCCCATGGATGTATGCCATATTTTGTTGGGAATACCATGGAAAGTTGACAGAAATGTCATTCATGATGGGAGGAAGAATACATACACCTTGGAGAAGAATGGTAGGACACACATGTTGCTGCCAATAGAGGAGATTAAAGTGAAAGAGGAATCCAACACAAGCATACTTCTCATGAGTGGGAAGGAACTCCTGAGAGAATTTAAGAAAGGACAGGAGATGCAGTTCATTGTGGTGAGGAAACCTAGAGTTTTCCTTACAAGTACTTCAATGGATTATTTGTCGGAAGAAATTCGGGAATTGTTGGATAATTTTGCTAACATAGTGGTGGATGAGCTTCCCAACTCATTACCACCCATCAGAAGTATCAACCATCATATTGATCTAATACCAGGAGAAAGTCTACCAAACAAAGCAACATACAGACTGACACCTCGAGAGAATGAGGAGGTAAAGAACCAAGTTCAGGAATTGTTAGACAAAGGGTTGGTCAGAGAGAGCTTGAGTCCATGTGTAGTGCCAACTGTGTTGAGTCCAAAGAAAGATGGAGGATAGAGAGTGTGTATAGACTCAAGAGCCATTAAGAAGATCACCATCAGGTATAGATTTCCTTTTCCAAGAATGGATGATTTAATGGACTGTCTAAGTGGAGCAAACTTCTTTTCTAAGATAGCTTTGAAAATCGGATATCATTGTATAATAATGAGAGAAGGTGATGAGTGGAAGACAACCTTTAAGAAAAATGAAGGTTTGTATGAATGGCTTCTTATTCCATTCGGCTTAACAAATGCCCCGAGTAATTTTATGAGGTTGATGAATGAAATAATGAAATATTTCATTGGCAATTTTGTGGTTGTATATTTCGATGATATACTGATATTTAGCAAGACTAAAGAGGACTATTTGAGACACCTGACACTGGTGAAGAGAACACTACAACAGGAGAAGTTGATGATAAATTTGAAGAAGTCCTCTTTTATGAATACATAACTCATTTACTTGGATTTTGTGATCTCTTCAAATGAGATGAAGATGGATCCAGAAAAGGTGAAAGCAATCAAAGAATGGTTGTCACCGAGAAGCATGTTTGAGGTAAGAAGCTTCCATGGATTAGCAAGTTTTTATAGGAAGTTCATCAGATATTTTAGTGGAATTTGTGCACTAATGATGGATACAGTAAAGAAGAAGCACAAGTCTTTTAAATGGATAGAGGAGGCAGAGAGGAGCTTCAATACACTGAAGGAGAAGATAATAGAGTGACCAATTCTGGTCTTGCCAAATTTTGAAAAGACATTTCAGGTGAGATGTGATGCAAGTGGAGTTGCAATCGGAGTAGTTTTGAGCCAGGATAATAAACTGGTTGCCTATTTCAGTGAGAAGTTGAATGAAACTAAGAGAAAATACTCCACATATGATAAGGAATTGTTTTCCATAATTCAATCCCTGAAGAAGTGGAGACATTACCTTGTCCCACATTAATTTGTCTTGTACAGTGATAACCAATATTTACAATTCATAACCAGAAAGGAAAAATTGAATCAGAAGCATGCAAAATGGATTGAGTTTATGCAGAATTATACCTTTTTCATAAAACATATTGTTGGGAATGCTAACAAAGTTGTTGATGCATTGAGCAGGAGATGTTTGATTCTGCAGGAATTTTAGGTGAAGACCTTGGGGTTTGAACACCTTAAGGAAATGTACAGTGATGATCCAGATTTCAAGGAGGCATACGAAGCATGCACGAATATTGTGCTGAGAGATAGGAGCCAGTGGGTAGAGTGTATGATTCAAGAGGGATTTTTGTTCAAGGGCAATCAATTATGCATACCAAAATGTTCAATGAGGGACAACCTTTTGAAGGAGAAGCATAGCGAAGGATTGGCTGGACATTTTGGCCATGATAAAACATTCACATAGTTGAGAAGTTCATACTATTGGCCAGGTATGAGGACAAAAGTGGTGAAATTTGTGAAAAGATGTAGAATCTACCAACATGCAAAAGGAACAAGACATAACACTGGATTGTATCAACCATTTCTGATACTAGAGAGGCCTTGGGATGCGATAAGCATGGATTTTGTGTTAGGACTGCCAAGAATGAAAAGAGGATGTGATTCCATATTTGTGGTGGTGGATAGATTTTCAAAGATGGCACACTTTATCCCATGCCAGAAGACCAATGATGTAACACATGTTGCAAATCTATTTTTCAAGGAAGTTGTGAGACTTCGTGACCTACCCAGAAGTATCTTCTTGGACAAAGACACAAAATTTGTTGGTCATTTTTGGAGAACACTATGGAAGAAGTTAGGGATGGATATGTCCTTCAGCTCAACTTATCATCCTTAGACAAATGGAGAGACTGAGGTGGTAAACAGAAGCTTAGGAAACTTGTTGAGGAGTCTGGTCACTGAGCATCGTAACCAATGGGATCAGATTTTGTCGCAAGAAGAATTTGTATACAATGACTCACCAAACAGGAGCACTGGAAAGATCCCATTCCAAATATTATATCGAATGCAACCTAGGGGAGTATCTGAGTTGAGAGACTTGGAACAGAGTGAGATCAGGAGCATTGGAGCAAAAGATTTTGCTGTAGAAATGCAGAGGCTCCATAGCCAAATCAGAGGACAGTTGCAGAGTTCTAACCAAGAGTACAAGCACAAAGTTGATCAACATCGCAGAGAACTTCAATTTGAAGTAGGAGTGCTATCCACAATTTTGTTCATCATGATGATGCAATGATGGTGGAAAAATCAAGCCCTTCACTAGAACACTTTCCTGAGAAAAGTTACATTTGTCTGCTTCCAGAAATCATACTTTTAAGGGAGGTTCACAGGCTACCTATATATTTTCCTACGAGAATGCATGATTCTCGCAGGCTGAATTAAGCTGGGGTGCGAGAGGTTCACACTGTACCTAACTATCAGGGTGCAAACATCATCTAAAGAAAGGAAAAAAGATAAATTCTCGAACTTTCTAGAAGGGAATCTTCTAGAATAATGAGTTGGCATTCGAATGGTTATCTAAGTACTGGTTTTCCTGATATCTTGGGATCATTCCTATCCAAGTAACTAATCTATCCTCTCCTATATATTGAGGGGAATTCTCATGGAAAAGGTTAGAAGCAAACTAGCAAGAGATTGATTGGAGAATTAGTGAAAGATTTTATGAAGGATTGATGCTACAGCAGCTAGAGAAACCAGCAAGGTCATCAAAAGTGGTTGATTTTCTTCATGCATGAGCAAGTGTGTGTGTCAGAGATAGGAGCCATCAAAAGGAGGCTTGCAACATCAAGGCATAGGTTGTAATTTTTTCTTTATATCAATATAATACAGTAATGTGTCCCTTTCCCATAAAGTTGATTACACTTTATTACATAACTCCTTGATCATATGTATAGATTAACTATTGAATATATTGAGTTGTTTTCACTTTGATTGGTTTGAACTGTCTTGGTCTGGACTGCGCAAGAGCATCGAAGCGAAATTGGTACAACAAAGACCCAAGGAAGCGATCATACGGTATGTTCATGATTATTGCCTCCTAGTTCATTCAATAGTGAAAATCTAGGGAAAGAGTATCATTCTGTCCTGTTTTGTTCTAGATCCAGGTGGATCTAGGGAGATCGGTTTGTGTCCGCACTCACGGATTTATCCTGAAACAAAATTGGTGACCATACTGGGGATCGAACCCAGAAAATCCATAGCCAGGGTCTTCCCTCTATGGATAGTCTGCTTATGGTCCTACTGGTTTGTCGACAGGGCTTCCACCCCAAAGTCACCAGTACCCACAAGTGAATCGGCAATTGCCTTTTCTTGCTACTTTGGACTTGCCCGATTTGACTAGGATTCTGAATGATCCTATTCGTCACTCCCCCCAGTGGCCTGCTATTCCTACCAAGCTTCCGTCGGATATTCTGAAATTCGATGGCAAGGCGGGGGAGGATCCAAATAATCATGTGATGACTTTTCATCTGTGGTGTTCATCCAACTCTTTGATGGATGACTCCATTCGCCTACTTCTTTTTCAAAGAACTCTTACTGGTTCCGCTGCGAAGTGGTATATTGAATTGCCACGAGGTTTCTTCTCCGATTTTAACACCCTGGCTATGGATTTTCTTACACATTACCAGTTGTCGATCTGTTATGATACTGGGACTGAGATTTTAACATCTTTTAAACAAACTAAAGGCACTCACATCTCGGATCATATACATGAGTGGAGATGGAGACGACGTCTCATCAAATTGGAACTCCCTGATCAGTTACTGGCTGAATGGTTCACAAAATCCTTTGTGAATGAGATTGGTAAAGACATCACCATGGGTGCTGTTGTTATGGAGGAGCAGGCTATAAGTCGTGCCCAATATCTTGATCTCGTTTATTCGCAAACGGGAACCCTTTACGATTTGTTACCTGAACTACCCCGTCCTGGTACTTCTAGCGCTTCAACTACTCCAGCTGCCTCACATACAGCTGATGGTGTGATTGGTACTACCCATACCCACTCACATTTTTTTTTTAATACAACCCCTAAATCTACATCTTATAATGTTCAAAATGCTTCATCTCCTGCCACTCCCGCTGGTAAAACCTCTGAGGTGAACGGTGTTCAATCTACTCCGACTGGTAAAGGTAAATCTAAAAAGGGGAGAGGCAAGAATAAGGGGGGTAAGAATAATAATCCAATAGAACAAACTACAAATGCTCCTGTTGAAGAGCGGGATAAATGAAAACCGCGGTATCCTTGCCTTATCTACGGCGACGATCACTATACAAAGGATTGTCCTCGACGTGCCGAAGTTACTAAGTTCCTTCAAGGAACTCCAAAACCACCTACATCAGCAGTCTTGTCCCAACCTTTCCTGTCTCAACAACAGGCCTCGTTGGTCATCCATGACCAACCCTCTACTTCTACGACATCATATGTTTTGATGTGTACCAGTGATTCTAAGAAGAACGACGTTGCAATTGCAACTAGAGCCAAAGATTATTCTTCATCTAAGGAGAAGGTTTACGATTTACCTCCTGCTTTGGTACAAACCTCTCCACCGACTCCACCTACCAACGGTCCTCTTCATCTCAAACGACCAAGCTCAGATACAGTCCTACGACCCCCTAAGGGTGTTGTTCGCAAGTCGGCTTTCAATCCTCATGCTCGTGCAGTCCAGAACTACAGTATTGTGGAAGATCTGGCCCAAGCACCTTCAACAATTTCTGCCCTTGAGGTCCTTCAGTCTTGTCCTGCACAACGAAGGGCTCTGTTGAAAGCAATAGGTGGAATTGATCCTACATATTTGAATTTGATAGTCTTTGACTTGGAAGATCATATTCCAAGGTTACCCCCTCAGCTTGCGTTTCAAATACAAGTTGTTGTCGCCGACAAGAACATTTGTCGAACTATTATAGATGAGGGTGCCTCTACGTGTGTAATGTCTCTTGCCTGTTGGAAAGCCATTGGCTATCCTCCTTTAAATGAATCAAAAAATACTCTAAAAGCCTTTAATGGCTCTGTTTTTAAGCCTTACAGTGTTCTTCCATCGTTGCCTGTCACTTTAGAAGGTAAGACAGTCCAAGTTGAAGTGGAAGTTTTCGATGCTCCCTTAGATTATAATCTTCTTCTTGGTCGTAGCTGGGTAGATTCTATGCGCGTTGTTGTGTCAACACTTTTCCACGTCGTACGATTTCCTCACCAAGGAAAAGTTGTTACGGTTGATCAACTTGCCTTCTTTAATTCTGATACTCGTACTGGCAATGTGCCATTTATAGCTAAAACCCCGCCGAGTTACGAGAATGTCGATGTCGGTCTTTTAAAGGACTCTACGTTAATGGACACTTTCCCCATTCCGCCACCACCCGATATTCCACGCCTGTCAGTTGCTTCAATTAATATGATCTCTATTGTACCTCATGAGCTTCCTATGTCTTTTGACCCTTGGATAGCCCCTGATCCAGGAGATCATACTCGTTTCGACGACGTCATGTCGTTAAGTCCGGTTGAGTGTGCTTATCAAGCCATTTAATCAACAACCCTTTCTACACCTTCTCTTGATGAGTTGTCTCCCGATCCTTTCCGCGTTGTTTTCCCCACTGACGAGATGATCATGTCTGTCATGGAAGACACCCCTTGGGATGATGGACATCATCGTTCCATACTCTTTCTGGAACAACACACACTCGAGAACTACCAACAGATTTCGATTCCATCGACCGTTGTTGTCATATCGACCGTTCCCG
The DNA here is from genome assembly GCA_009831015.1 of Picea engelmannii. Lineage (NCBI taxonomy): Eukaryota > Viridiplantae > Streptophyta > Pinopsida > Pinales > Pinaceae > Picea > Picea engelmannii. The sequence goes on from ML779375.1 coordinate 691,452, forward strand.
GAACTTCACACGATGTGTTTTCTGAAGGGAACCTCAGTAATATATCTCCCACGATTCTCATTGATATATCAGTTAAACCTGGGATAGTTGAAAATGTTCATATTGGAGCTTCGTGTTCTCTCGAAGAAATTGTCACTTATACTTCCCTGTTTAAAGAATTTCGTGATATCTTTGCCTGGAGTTATGAAGAGATGCCAGGTATCGACCCTGCTATTGTTGTCCATGAAATTAAGATGTACCCCAGAGCTAAACCAGTCCGGCAGCACCTTCATCCTGTCCATCCACGGAAAGCGACAGCTATCAAACTCAAAGTTGAAAAACTTCTTAAAGCCAGTTTTATTTACCCCGTGGCTTTGACAGAATGGGTTTCCAACCATGTACTGATTGATAAGAAAGGTGGTAGTATACGTGTTTGCATTGATTATCGGGATATTAACAAAGCCTATCTGAAAGACAACTTTCCAACCCCTTTCGTCGACCAGATCGTCGATGATTGTGCCGGCAGTGAAATCTTTTCTCTCATGGATGGATTCTCCAGCTATAATCAAATTAACATTGCTCTTGAGGACCAACATAAAACTACTTTTATTTGTCCTTAGGGTACTTTCGCCTATAGAAAACTTCCATTCGGTCTTAAGAATGCAGGCGCGACGTTTCAACGTGCTATGTCTTATGCGTTTCACGATATAAAGCATATCGTTCAACCCTATTTGGACGATTTGCTAGCTCATTCTTTATGCCGAGTCGATCACCCCAATCATCTCCGAGAAATTTTCGTTCGTTGTCGGTTCTATCACATTCGTCTAAACCCTCATAAATGCGTCTTTTGCGTAGAGTCCGGCCGTCTTCTCAGTTTCATTGTTTCATGTCAAGGGATCCGGGTAGATCCTATTAAGGTTGAGGTGATTCTTAATCTCCCTCCTCCTTCTTCACTGCGCCAGTTACAAAGTTTGCAGGGGAAAGCAAATTTTCTTCGTCATTTCATCCCTAATTACGCTGAGATTACTCGTGGTTTTACACGTCTTCTAAACAAAGGTTTAGAGTTTGTCTGGGATAAAGTTGCCAACAACGCCTTTGAAGATTTGAAGCTGTCCCTTACGAAATCTCCACTTCTTCTCCCTCCTGATTATAGTCGGGATTACTTTCTTTATCTTGCGGCTTCCGAGTATACTATCGGAATGGTTCTCATTCAAGAGGATGATGCAAACGATAAACATGTTATATATTACTTGAGTCAAAGTATTACTTCAACTGAAATCAAGTACCAACATGTTGAAAAACTGGCTTTGGTTGTTCTTCAAGCAGTTCAACATTTTCACCATTATATTCTCTCCAGGAAAACTACAGTGATTTCACATTGTAACCCCATGCAACATATTTTGACACATCAATTGCCGGGGGGCAAGTACTCCAAGTGGATTGTCATTCTCCAGGAGTTCAACTTGGAATTCGATCGCACCACGTCGAAGAAATCCTTAGTTTTTGCTGAGTTAATTTGCGATTTTCCCCACTCTGCCACGGAAAATGTAGCAGTCGATTCATTACCTGATGAATCGCTTTTCCTTATCAACACTGATGACATTTGGTATGGAGATATCATTATATATCTCCAAACCTAAACTTTTCATCCTGCTTTGTCCAGTGCTGAATGACGTCGCGTCCATTATCAAGCTCACCAGTACATTATCCTTGGAGATACTCTTTATCGTCGAGGCATTGACTCTGTTTTTCAACGTTGCCTGACTTTTGACGAAGCTGAGAAAGCTTTAAATGACTGCCATTCTGGACCATGTTGTGGTCATATGTCTGGGTATGCTACTGCCCGGAAGATCTTACGTGCAGGATATTTTTGGCCCTCCTTGTTCAATGACTACATTACTACTGTTCAAAAGTGCCATGCCTGCCAGACCTACAATCAAAAATTTTGGTCGCATCCTGCTCCCCTTCATCCTGTGGTCTTAGTTGGTCCTTTTGCAAAATGGGGCATTGATTTTATGACATGTCACCCTCACTCGGCCGGGGGGCATGGTTACATTATTGTAGTTGTTGATTACTTTACAAAGTGGGCCGAGGCGATGCCAACATTCGATAATACTGGGAAGACTACAGCGTTATTTCTTTTCAACCATGTCATAACTCATTTTGGTGTTCCTCAGGCTATCGTTACCGATCATGGTAGTCATTTTAGGAATTTTATGATGTCTGAACTTACGAAAAAGTTGGGTCTTCGTCATGATAGCTCAACACCCTATTATCCGCAAGCTAATGGCCAGGTCGAAGCAATCAATAAGGTTCTTATAACTATGATTCGACGGATGATAGGAATACATAAAACCAACTGGCACACGATGTTGTTTTCAGCATTGTGGGCATATCGGACATCTGTGAAATCCGCCACAGGATTTATGCCTTTTCAATTAGTTTATAGCATGGAAGCCATTCTGCGAATAGAATGTGAGATACCTTCTCTAAAGCTAGCTGTCGAACTCTTCCCCAATACTTCTGCTGACGAGGAACGTCTGTTGTATCTGATGCGATTAGACGAGACTCGATGTGACGCTACTCTAGTAATAGAAACCCAAAAGAAATGTGTCAAGGCGCAGTATGACAAGCATGTCAAACCTCGTGTTTTCTCTAAAGGTGATCTTGTTCTTTTGTATGAACAAGATAAAGATGTCTTAGGAGCTGGGAAGTTCGAACCAATGTGGCGTGGTCCTTACATTGTTCACAAAGTTTTGGAAAAATGAGCGTATGAGCTAGTTGATTACGATGGTATACCTTTGAGTGAACCCAGAAATGGGTTATACTTGAAGAAGTACTATGCATAAGTCATTTTTGCACAAGTACTTGTATTTTATGTATCATACTGTGTGTGTGTTACTTTAGTTTGCTTTTGACGTTATCTAGTCTTTTCCCTTACGTGACGTTGTGTTTGATTTTCAGATGTCGAAGTATTCGCTACCTTATATTGGCTTCGCTGATGAAACTAGCCGTAGTACTTGAAACCTAGCTTCCGTTGTGTGGGCAATCTATGCCCCAACGAATGAACTTGTATCTTTACAAGGTGTATGTCTTGGTCGTGAAACCAACAACATTGCAGAGTATAGCGTCGTAATTGAGTTATTGATCGATGCTATCTCACTCGGAGTTCGTCACTTGGTTGTGCGACTCGACTCGCAGCTGGTAGTGCTACAGCTAAGTAATATCTATTCTATTCGAAGTCCTACTTTATTAAGAGTGTATTTGCGAATTCGCCTCGTCGAATGATATTTCAATCACATTGAATATCAGAATATTCCTAGATGTCTTAATTCATTAACAGATGCATTGGCAAATTATGTACTGGACAGAAATTTGAACAATTTATAAATCAAACACATTACAATTCATGCAATGTAAAGTAAACCGGTAGAAGTCGTTTGTATATATATAACTATCAAAAGAGTTTGTTTTTACAAAATGTTTGTTCGAAGACCAAAATTTCAAAAATGGAAGCTTATAGCTTCTACATAGTGACGTCACGGATGACGTTCACGGTAACACACAACTTCCCTAGCTACTCTACGGAGCAGTCGACCCATAGCTGTGGAAACCCCCACAGTGTGACATTGATCACGTCGTGGAATCTCTTCCAGAGTCATATCTGAAATGTCTGTTGTTAGGCCCTCTAAATTCTGCTCCACGATCTGGTAATCTTCGGCGTACTGCGGTAATACTGCTGCAGCTTCTCCTCGTCACTGAATAGGAGAACTACCAGCCGGTCTATATGCTCCAACATATGTGTTATCGACAAACATTTGGTGTTAATCTTTGGATAAATCTATAAAACAAAAACATTTAAATATGTTAAAAATACAAAAAAAATTAAAAAGAAAAAATTTGTGTACTTCTTACCAAGGTCTCCCCACTGCGCGTCCTCAGGTAGGGCTAGATCTGGATCTCCTCAGAAATCCAACACGGCATATGCGTAATCATCGATCATCAGCATTTGGTTTTGCAACCAGTCAAAGAAAATATCGTCATATTTGACGATTGGTCCTGCCACATGTCGGGCCATAAGTCAGCACCATCGTAACATCCTCGGATCCCTAGGTCCCGGAAATCTCCACTCAGCCTGTAGACAAAATACAGGGACCCTCTCTAAGAAGAAAGACACTAACAAAGATCCATATCCAAATTGTTTCAGTTCTCCCCGCCTGCACTTGGTCAGCTGTCTCTTGATACTGCGCAATACTGCATCAGCCCAGTTAAATACTCGGGGCTCAGTACACTCGATGGCGTACTGGAAATAGCTCTGCAATGCCATATGGGGAGCGACACTTCCAGCCATCCGAGCAATTGTGAAGAGAATAGTGTGGATATTCAAGTCAGTTACTCCCCAGATTGCCACTTTCCCTTTCTTTCTTTCGGCCTCGGGTACGCAATATTGGTTGCAGTATTCACTCATTGTCAAACCACCCCTTCTGCTGACGGTCAGACTGACATAGGACCCACATCTGGATAATCCAGTCAATAAATATATGTCCTCAATGTCAATAGCTAATGTGTGAGCTCCTACAATAAAAAATTGCTGGTCCGAATCCCACATTTGGACTAGATACTCCAATAATCGGACTTGGGCTCTCATGCTCGGGAGACGGAAGTATTTTAAGAGACCGCAATCTCTTAAGGCGGCTATGGTGGGAGGGTGATTTTTGGCGTTTGTGTTATCCTCCTCATGTTCTCGTTCTTGCCACTCAAGCACCATACTTGTGGCTATTCACCTGCATAAGAAACATATAAAGATGATTAATGATCTTATTTATGAAATAATTTTTTTCTATTGGCTAAACGTTTTAAAAAAATTTTGAGTTCTGCGTTGCTCGCAGGTGCCATAATATGCACAGTGTGAACTTCTCGCAGGCGCCTTAAGGCCCACCTATGAGAACGATTCATTCTCGCAAGTCCCGTATGGGCCACCTGCGAGAATGTCTCCACGCACACATAGTTTAAAAAATAACTTGAAACAGAACTTTTAACCAATGAATTCAAGATTTTAAACCATGAAAAGATCAGGAATGAAGAACTTACCAAGATGCTACTAACGACTTGTCAAATGATCACCCGTAGCTCCTGGAAATTGACACCGAATGCAGAGGGTAAAATGAGGGTTTTTTGGAACTCAATGGTAAAAGTGTGAAATGATATGGTAAATTTAGTTATTCACTCATTTTAATTAATTTTTACTATATCAAATGTGGGTTTTTATATTTATTTATTATTTAGCCCTAATCACTAATGTGAAAATGAGTGAAATGACCTACAGGTATGAAAAATTAACGATTACGAAAATGATATGGACATATTTTTTTCTCCGTTATGGTGTGATTTTGATTGTTTTCTATGGTTTTTACATGAAACCTCGAGCGCCTTTTGTCCGTTCTTGCGCTTGTAAAAAATATAAGAACGTGATCGAGCGTTGTTTTATCACTTTTTCGGGCTCATTGTGGTTATACAAAAAAGGAACCCCCCTAGAGTTTTCTTTAAGCTCTTTTCAGACTCTCTAAACATGAAAAGATTGCCGAGCGATCTTGCTATTTTCATGCTCGCTAAAGTATTTGAAGTATGCGTCTTTCGAGCAATAGTTTAACCCTTTTTTGGTCTCGTTGGACTACTGTACGAAAAAGGAACTGAGAGAATTCTCTTTTAAGTGTTTTTCCAAACTCTATAATCTTGAAAAACCTTCGAGTTTACTATCTCTAGACTCGTTAAACAAACATTGATAGACCCGTAATGGGACCGAACCACTCCTTTCTAGGGTTCGTTAAAAATAATCTGAGGGACTCATCTGAAGGATGAGCTTATATCAACAAGCATATGTGATCCTCTTCAAGATTGCGTAAAATAAAGAGGTACTTGCCAGAAATGGTGGAGGAAAATTTGGGAAAGGGATATGTTTCATCGTTGTATTGATTGGCAGTAAGTGTCTCTCTTGAACATGACACCCCCTATTCATCATTCGAAGCCGGTTTGGGAAATCCATTTGTCTCTCATTCAATTTACTACAAGATCATTTCATGTGTCATCTTTGAGACAATGCTACCAAATCATTAGTCATGTCATTCATATGTTCAAGAGAAGTCCATCTGGAACCTATATTGAGTCGGCCATCTGCAGTTGTCCATCCTTTCCAAGTTGGCCTTCCCTGTGTCCAAAGTCCAATTGCTACATGCTCTGTTTCACCTTCAAACACTGTTACTCATTTCATGTCATTGATGGAGGATACATCAAGGCCCTCCTGTGATGAGTTTTGTTCCGTCGACTTCAGCGCATTATCCGGAATCAAGACTTAGAAATTATTTAGTACCTTGGAGCTTGCATGCCTCAATGGCAAGTTTCCTTGCTTTCAACAATGGGTTTACATCATTGACTCCTGATCGAAAGATTCCGTCGGATGTTCGACATCAACTCATTTATTCACAGTCGATGGATTGTACTTTAGTACCTTGGGAGTCATTGACATTAATGGTGATTTCCCTCGCACTTGTTAATGGTTACATCAATGACCGGTAATCAAGTGGTTTCTACCATGTTCGACTTGGACACATGTAATCACATGGTTAGATTCGTACTTTGGGCAACGAGATTGAAGACCCTGGATATTCTCTTTGTGATCTAGGTTGTGATGGAGTATGTATGATTTGTGACACATAGATCCACTGTGTATGTTTCGTGGCTATGTCGTCTTGATTTGAAAATTTATCACATAGATCCACAGTGTATTCAAGTGGCTATGCTATATTGTGATGGCATGGATCCACAGTGTATGATTGGTGGCCATGATCTTTGTTTATGATGTCATCAGTCTGTGATCTGCAGATGCTTGTTTGTTTACAGGTCTCCAATTATATGTGCTCTTGGTTCATGACACACACATCCAGCTTACAAGGAGATCAGGTTCTGGCACATCATAGGAAAGAGAGTTTCCCTAAGGGAATGTATAACAAGTTAAAAATGAAGAAGATAGGGCTATGTAAGATCTTGAGGAAGTTTGATGCAAACACCTATGAGATTGAGTTTCCAGATGATGTGGGCATATCGCCCATATTCAATGTTTCAGACATATATCCTTACTAGAAAGATGACCCAGAGGGATCAGAAGATCAAGATAAGATTCAGTGGGAGAAACAAATGCATATAGCAGAAAAACCACAAATGGAGAAGATCATTGATCAGAGAATTGGCAAGAAGACCAGGAGGAAGACCTATCTTGAATATTTGGTTAAGTGGAAGGGACACCCGAAAGAGGATGCCAGTTGGGAAAATGAATTTGATATCCAGAAGCATGGAAAGTCTGTGCAGGAGCTCATGGACATGAGTCCATATATTTTTGTCCAGGGGGAGTATGATGCAGGAGCATCATCAACAAGCATGCGTGGCAGGACAACTCAGTGCCTGGGAATAATTTTAGAATCTCAAACGTTGGGAGTTACAGTGAATCTTTTGGAGTTGATTGGAAAAATGGAAGAAGATAAAATGCTTAGGAGCGGATGATCACAAGTGATCTGGGAGTTTCACCCCGAATCTTGAATGTAATTGAACTTAGGTAGCAGTTAGATTTTTTTTTTTGTTTTTTGAGTAGATGAGTAGTCGGTGGGAACCCTAAGGACCCTCTGAGATAAATAGAGGTTTTGTACGCCCAAATGAGGTTGCTATGAGTTAGTAGGAATTTTCTGATTTTTGAGTTATTTTTTTTATATTAGTTGTAGCCATTTACTTTTGAATGAATATGACAGAGGAAATTTGACTCAAATGCATAGCACTGTTACTGTTTGTAATTCTTTGTTATTGTGTTTTCATAAATGAATGAATTTCGTTATGAATGGATGAAACTGTGAATGTTAGTATAAGTTTCAATTGTTTCTCTTCTGATTGAGTGAGTGCAAGGTGTGCACACGGAATGCAAGGAGTGTGTGATGGGATATGTTTTGATTCTGAAGCTCAGAAGAGATAGCACGAAACTTTCCCTTTGCAAGTAGTGCAAAGCGACTGCTGTAAAGTGTGCACAGTCACCTGCAAGAACCAAGTCTTGCATAAGAATCTACTACAAGGAGTGCACAGATTTGGAATTCAACTAAGTGTCGAAGGGACTCCATAAGAGTCATATCCGTGAAATGTGAAATCCCGACTTGATCACAGTCATTGATCCAAGGAAATATTTGGATCGTCGATCTAGCACCATTGCTAATTCGGGTATCGGGAGAATGGAGGTAAGGAGACTCTCAAAGTTGAGAAACGTGAAACCCCAACTTAATCACAACCGTTGATCCAAGGACAGACCTGGACCTTTGATCTAGCGCTATCGGGAAATCGGGGATTGGGAGAATGGAGGTAAGGGGGCTCCCAAAGCCTTGAAACATGAAATCGCGACTTGGTCACAGCCGTTGATTGAAGAGAGTCGTGATTTGTCGATCTGACACTCGCAAATATCAAGAAATCAAGGATCGAGAGAATGAAGGTGAACCAACCCCCAAAGTCATGAAATCGTGAAACGATCACAGTAGTCGATCGAGGAAAGCGAAGGACCATCGAATTTGATCTTAGGGAGAATTCAGAAATCGGGAGATCGGGACTCAAGAGATTTGAGTGACTTGGAAACAGAACACCCGAGGTCCCGAAGAATGAAGCGCCTTTTTTTAGGCGTGCGGTCACAGCCTGTGGTCATGTGAGAGAAACTTGCACCTGGTGCTTGTTCGCACGATGGATTTTTGTGAGAAGGACCTGTGGATAATTCTTGAAGATCCTAGCAGAGAATCGAAGAGTTATTCCAGCTCGAAGGTTGAGAAGATCCAAAGACCAGGAGGTCAGCAAACCCTGTTGAGGCAGGGGCACTGCACCAGAGGAGGAAGCACGTCCAGTGCCACCAGAGCCACCATTAGATTCCATCTTGTGGATGATAGGTAAGGGAGAGAAAGACGAACTAGATGAATCATACAAAGTTCTCTTTAGAGAACTTTGTTGGGTAGATAACACAATGTTCCTTCTTCTTATTTCAGCAATAGGATTAATTTCAGCTGATAAGCCTCTTCTTCTCCTAGAAACACATGAGTCTAAGGACATGAAAAGAGGGACAAAGCTGAAGAAACAAGGAGGTTATTGTTGATTTCTAAGTTGTCTACGTCTAGCTTCCCAATGTTCTTGGGCACTAATGTCTCGCTCAATTGTTTCCCATGAATGATTAAGCTTAGCTCGAGTATTGGCAATGTCTAAAATGGTGTTAAACAAATTCAAAGCAATGTTGGTCTGATCTTGAAGACCGGGCTCAATATTGGGCTGCCTTGCAACAGGTACAGTCATTAAGAAATAAAACAGTCAAAGAATCAATATCAGAAAAATAGATGTATTCGATGATAATCGAGCATAAAAAAACAACTAGAGAGATATTGAATATCTCCCAAGTATGGTCACCAAATAAATGTTGAGGAAAAGATATGAAATGATTTGACTCAAGCATTTTCAGATATTTCTTGGCTAAATCAAGATAGACGGGAATATCACCATATGTTTATAGCCATCAAAAATGTTATCTTAATTCACAAGTATTGTTTACAAGTTCTTAGGTTGGTTTTTTTATAAATAAAAGCTTGCTGAAAAATTCATTATTTATGTGATTTTCTGAACATAACAGATGCTAAAATAAATATAGAGACAAAAGTAAAGACACCAAGTCAATAATCAAAATAGATGATACATAAAGCAATCATTTATTTCATTCCAATTCATCAAAGAATCGTTCTCTTTTCAAAATTTCCTAAGGAAGTTTTGGACCAAAGTCAAACTTGGATGCCCCCGATGAAACATACAAAAGGACTTCTGACAGAAAGTAAAAAACTGAACTTTAAAAGATGGATCATCTTGCCACAAATTGTTGCCCACTCGACTCTCTGAAAAACAAGTGTCTGAATGATGTAATTCAGCTCTGAATCTTGATGTCTACAATAGGACCCTTAGTATGCTTCTCCTTCTATTCTCCTCTCGTTCCTCCATTTCCTTTTTCCTTTAGGCAAATTAGAATTGGTTGAAGTAGTTGAACTACTTCCTTAGTTAATTTAACTAAAAATCAACCAACTTTTTAGTTGAGCAAAAGTAATAAATCATAATAAGGGTTGTTAAATGAATAATAACTAATAGGTGGGACTCCTTGTGACTCCCTTTAGTTTTTAAGAATCATAACACAACTAGTTAATCAAACAAAACATCCCTCCTTGTGACTCCCATCCACATATTCATATTTGACAATATATCTCAATGATAATTGAAATTATTTCCAAAAATATATTACCCATATATCCAAAAAATAGTGTGTTGTCCAAAATTTTAGAAGTCAACTATTCTCAACAATTAATAGATAACAAAAACTCAAAATCCATATTTTCCACTCTGGGAGGCAATCTTTCCCTTGTTTTTGTTGTCACATTTTGACCCCTCTAAATTTGCCTTAGGATGTGTGGAGCCTTTAGGCTTAATCTCATTGATCACATGAGAGCAATCATCTCTCAGATGCATGTGGGAGGACACAGATTTATCAGAGTCATTTGAGGGTGAGGAAGGGGCAACAGTGGATTTTCCTTTGTCAGGAGCATGGTGGGCCTCGATTTTCAACCTTTTGATTACATGGGAAGACTGAACTAGTGAGTGGACAAGGGCATCTTGGACAATTTGATTAATAGGCAGGGGAGAAGGTAAATACAAGTTAGGCTAGCCATGATGTTGGGAGACTGTCGGGTGGACAATCCCTTGCCATCCGTCGTGTTAGTGTCGGAAGTCACTCCTGGATTGCTTGCAAGAGCAAAGCCCAACACCCATTAGTTTTTATGTCACGGTTTAATAAATGGGGTGATCAAATGGGTAAAGAATCAAGAAGATAAAAATTTGACTCAGGAGACCGGGCCTGGTATGTATGTAGCAAGGGAGGTCTTGATCCAACTTCTGTCAGTAAATGGATTAAAGGGTGATAGAGGGAAGACTTGTGAGAAGGGCGAGCAAGACTGCCTCAGGCGACAAGCCTTAGGAAGCTTGAGGATGAAAAACTTAGAAGCTGAGATCCTCTTGGTCTGGAGCTTCAAGGAGCTGAAGAGTGACTCAACTGGATCCTCCAATTCTAAGTCGTTCAATGCTATGAAAATAACAGGAACCAATTAGAAACAATGTAACTGTTACAGTGATCCAACCTACATCATCCTATAACATCTACAACTCGACTGGATCCTACAATTCCGAGTTGTTCTAACACAGTATACAAGAGATGGAAAAGAGGTTGACATCCATAAAGTAAGAAGTCTCAAATGCCTTATACATTAACCAGAGCGACTAGTGCTTCATCAAAACTTTACAATTGGGAGCCTTGCTCAACCATCGATCCTTTACAAAATACAAAGACTGAGTCTATATACTCAACAAAATTCGCCTATCAGAGGCATGTTCAGTCATCCAAGGCGTGGTGTCCCCTCAACCGAATTTGGACGGGTAACTTTCGTCAGACACTGCCTTAAATGCGCATGGCTCCTACAGGGGAGATAGCAGCAACATTAAAGGCCAACATGGCGTGCACAGACTTTCTCTGGTCAGATGAGGACCGGCCATGACCTTTTGGAGAAAATCAGTGTAAAGGACCATCTTGGGCAGACTGTCTTTTGGAACCTCCATACCTCGCATTTAATAAGTGAGCTGAGGTTTCAACTACCTCTGTTCACCTTCATTTAATTCTTCAGCAAGGACCAGGATTGAAGTCGCATCAGATGGCGCATGGAGATCATGATGATCCTTTCGGCGGCTAGCCCCGACGCCTTTGGCTCCTTTTGCACAGTTATTTTCTTTCCCAGGTGGCCACGGGCTATGACCCTGTTCTTACTCGCAAAGGAGATTTCAACGTTCATGAATAGGAAGGGGCTGATCCCTGTCCCTCGAAACTACGATGAGCGAAACGTCGAGATGGCTTGAGTTGGCACCGTGCGTCCCCCTAGATCTGACGGCTCTGAACTCACCTGATGATGCTGTGGGCCCTATTTCAGGTGCTATCGGCACTTCGGGGTTCGGGGCTTCGAGATGTATAATGACATAAAACCTTCACCCTTTGAAATCGCGACTGCCAAAAAGCTGACGTGACCAGATCTTGCGCCACGTGTCCTTTGGATGAACGGCTACCATCCATGCCCGCACATGATGTGGGCGCTATCCATTGCGCTATCCTCGGTGCATCTTCTCTATCTGCGACTTCCTGCCAACCGTTGATCTACTCATATGGATGGATCAGGACAGCTGACACTATAATTTTGCCTGCTCACTTATTTTTAAGTCCAAACAGGACTTCTTCTATGCGTTGCGCTTGGGCGCTCCTCGTGCAACCTGCAGACCTGAATACTCTTGTGCCCCGGACAAAAATGTTACTAACATTAGGCTCCATGGGGGATAGATTCATCCCTGTGATGCTCTAAAGACTCATTCTGCAGCTTCAGTGCCTTGCTATTGGGCTATGGAGTCAGGCTCAAAACATCCTGCTGCTGAAAATACAGGCCGAAAAATAAAAGCAAAAAAATAAAGATACATGCTCAAAGGAGCTTATTTATATACAATCCTAAACTAATAAAACACTGTACATGGGGCTAGGTGAAAGTAGACTTCCACCATATCCAATCAAGTAAATTCCTGAAGGGAAGCTCTTTCCTTCTATCAGTGATCACAAACAGTTGATGTAACCAAGACAGCAGAACGGTTACACTCTTCAACTTCCCCTTACACGCTAAAGTTGAGATGGGATATGGCGGATCCAAAGCATAAGGGAAATGCCACTCCATGTATTCGCTGACAGGGTCATCAAATGAGTGGCCAATTCCAGGAAATTGGCGACAGACAAACTCTTCTGCTACACAGTTGTTCACATGCGGCCGAATATCTCTGATAAGCACAGGTGGGTGAATAAATGAAGTGATCTCACTGATCTCAGGTGGTGGCTGCTCACTGACTGGTTCTGAATAAAGGGCAGACTTCTCCTCTGGTTCTTTTTCCTCTTCTTGGCTCTCCCCCGGGTCAAATTTGTATTCATCATAAACAGCCCCCCCGGGTAAATTCTGCTCTTCCTTGTACTACTTAGTGTCTCTTGAAAGACTGAGATGGATGATTTCCTCGTGATAATTTTACTTAGTGAGAAAAGGAAAAGGTTCTGCAACCTACTCTTGGAAATCCAGTATATCGAGCTCAGACTCTGATTCATAACTGTCATAAGTGGTCTGGCTGCTCTAATAAGAAAAAGGTGATGTGGGGTTCTGTTGCTCCTCTTCCAGATAATCATCAAAGTTGGGGGAGAAAAGAGCTTCTCCAACTTGCAGAAATGGAACTATCCCCCGCTCCTCCATTTCGACCCCAAATGTAAACACATCATGGGAAATATCGTGAAGGAAAAGAGAACAATCCTCTTCCACAACTACCTCTTCATCATTTTGATCTAAGACAGCAAGCTCATCGGGGGAAGATGTTAATGTGTTTACAAAATCTTCAATAATCTCCTCGAAAGAGCCATCTAGAACATCTGCCTCAGAGACTAGAAAATCCTCCCCATTGTCCTCAGATTCCAACTTTGCATATTGAGCAGAGAGATACTTCACCTGCTCCATCAACTCACTCAGGGTGTCTTCTCCCTCCCTGGGATCTTCATCAGCTTCATGACCCTCCTCTGATGCAGACGAATGTGGAGGAGAAAGGAATGATTTATGATCCAGGTCATCAGGATCATCCTCATAGCCTATGTCCGAAACAACTTTATCTTGTATATAGTTGTGGTATCCCTCACAATAGTTATGACAAATCAACTCAGAGGGATAAAGCACCTGACAATAGGTAGTGAAGGCTGCATGGAATTCACTAAGTGAAGAGATTCTAGCAGGGGGTAAAGAATGATACCGTTTATGAACATCCCCTGCTAACGAGAACATGAACATTTTCAGTAATACATCCTCATGATGTATCTCCCATTGATGCATGAGTTCATGAAACTCATTGAGGTGTTGAGTAGGGTTGTCCTCTTCACATTTTCCAAATATGGGCAAATAATCACCCCATTCATCCAGAGAGGGGACAACATTAGGAAAACCAGGAATAGCAAAAAAATTAAAAGGAGCAAACCTGCGAGCAAGGATTTTCTCCATATCAAACTAGTGGAGTTGCCAATCGATCCTTGAATCATGGAGTCACCAGGTGAAATATGTGTAGCTTCGAATGTGTCTGGTCCTTGTTCACTATCAAAGGCCAGATCCTAACGTTGTTGTTACCCCAGGAAGCTTCTCAGGCTGAGAAAGAAGCTGTTGAAACCTTCTCGAGAAAGCTCCTCTGGGTCAACTTTCGGGTGTGCCAACAGCAGCCACAGCTGAAACAGTGAAGTGGAAACAATGGAGTCTCCACAGTGGAGTTTCCAGGTGCACAGTAGCAATCTTGAAGGGCTCTAATGTCTGATGCACCTTCAGAATTAGAGGCTCAATGTTGTTCTGCCCAGGGAAAATCTTCAACTTCATCCCCGGCTCAATGTTGTTCAGGCCCAGGGAAAGTCACTCCTGGATTTCTTACAGGAGCAGAGCCCGACGCCCATCAATTTTTATGTCACGGTTTAATACATGGGGTGATCAACTGGGTAAAGACTCAAGAAGATAAAAATTTGACTCAGGAGACCGGGCCTGGTATGTATGTAGCAAGGGAGGTCTTGATCCAACTTCTGTCAGTAAATGGATTAAAGGGTGACAGAGGGAAGACTTGTGAGAAGGGAGAGCAAGACTGCCTCGGGAAACAAGCCTTAGGAAGCTTGAGGATGAAAAACTCAGAAGCCAATATCCTCTTGGTCCAGAGATTCAAGGAGCTAAAGAGTGACTCAACTGGATCCTCCAATTCTAAGTCATTCAACGCTACGAAAATAACAGAAACCGATTAGAAACAATGTAACTATTACAGTGATCCAACCTACATCATCCTATAACAGCTACAACTCGATTGTATCCTCCAATTCTAAGTTGTTCTAACATAGTATACAAGAGATGGAAAAGAGCCTGACATCCATAAAGTAAGAAGTCTCAAATGCCTTATACATTAACCAGAGCGACTAGCGCTTCATCAAAACTTTACAATCGGGAGCCTTGCTCAACCATCGATCCTTTACAAAATACAAAGACTGAGTCTATATACTTAGCAAAATTCGCCTATCAGAGGCATGTTCAATCATCCAAGGCGTGGTGTCCCCTCAGCCGAATTTGGACGAGTAACTTTCATCAGACACCGCCTTAACTGCGCATGGCTCCTGCAGGAGAGATAGCAGCAACATTAAAGGCCAACATGGCGTGCGTAGACTTTCTCTGGTCAGACGAGAACCATCCATGACCTTTTGGATAAAATCAGTGTACAGGACCATCTCGAGCAGACTGTCTGTTGGAACCTCCATACCTCGCATTCAATAAGTGAGCTAAGGTTTCAACTACCTATGTTCACCTTCATTTAATTCTTCAGCGAGGACCAGGATCAAAGTCACATCAGATGGCACATGGAGATCACGATGATCCTTTTGGCGGCTAGCCCCGACGCCTTTGGCTCCTTTTGCACAGTTCTTTTCTTTCTCAGGTGGCCACGGGTTGTGACCCTGTGCTTACTCGCAAAGGAACTTTCGATGTTCGTGAATAGGAAGGGGCTGATCCCCGTCCCTCGAAACTGCGATGAGCGAAACGCCAAGATGGATTGAGTTGGCATCGCGCATCCCCTAGATCTGATGGCTCTAAACTCACCCCATGATGATGTGAGCTCGATTTCAGGTGCTATCGGCACTTCGGGGTTCGGGGCTTCAAGATGTATAACGACAGAAAACCTTCATCCTTTGAACTCGCAACTGCCGAAAAGCCGACATGACCATATCTCGCGCCACATGTCCTTTGGATGAACAACTGCCATCCATGCCCGCACATGATGTGGGTGCTATCCATTGCGATATCCTCAACGCATCTTCTCTATCTGTGACTTCCCGCCAACCATTTATCTACTCATATGGATGGATCAGGACCGCTGACACTATAATTTTGCTCGCTCGCTTGATTTTAAGTCCGAATAGAACTTCTTCTATGCACTACGCTTGGGCACTCCTCGTGCAACCTGCAGACCTAAATACTCTTGTGCCCCGGACAAAAATGTTACTAACACGTCATTTTCGGAGACTTCAGGTTGCAGTGAGACATGAGGAGGCACTAGGATACCAGGGATTTGTGGGGCTTCGAAGGGAGGTCTTTCAGGCCTAGGTTGGACCACTCATTGCCCAATCCAGTTAAAAAATCCATCTTGAAATAGTTGGCATAACTCTTGCGAGTCTGCATCAAAGTGTATAGAGAATCTTGGCCTTATAGGGCCCTTGTTCCAATTTCCCCTTCCTCGGTTACCCCAGCCATGGCTACCTCTGCTGAAAAATCTCATTCATGTATGCATAATTGATTAGAAAATAGTTTCTTTAACAACCATACATTACAACTCTTTTAAAATATTAAATAAAATTTGGCTCAACAACATATCAGACTCATGCAATCCAATCCATACAAATTGTTTAATAGTTGTCAATGAGCAGGGGGTGAAAAAAGGTTATGGGATATGTGAGGGGTTGTATTGAGCGAAAAATGTTAAAATGAGGGGGAAAAGATCATGATTACTACTCACAAACAACAAACAATCAATTGTATCGGAAACCAAAAGAATATATCATTGTAATTCATCCATGTTATCCTTTAACTATCATATACAAAACTTATCTTAACTATAATTGAATTTTAGGAACAGGGAGTGGATAGTGAATATGGGAAGGCGAGGGGATTTGTAATTAGCGAAAAAGTGAAATAATGGTAGGGGAAAAAGCGGATATTGTTCGAAAAATCAATTAAGTAATCCATAAAAACATTTATATATTCAATACAACTATTCCAGCATCAATTAAACAATTATTGTGGTCAATTAAACCATTACTGTGTGTTAAAACTTGCTCACTGTCCCACCTTTAATTTCCTTAAAAACTTTCAATTAACACAAAATTTAATCATACTCAGAATCGTCATGACTTTCTCTAATATTATTTAAAATAATTATGTTTCCTTTCATTTACTTCCCTTTCACATTTAAACAAAATCCAATGAACACACATCATACTGCTACAACTCTGCTCGGCATAAAAAAAAATTAACCACTGCCCATAAATTAATTTCTAATATAGACACAGGTCTTTCCTGAGTTGAACAGACTCTTTTAAACTAGCCCGATTCCATTCCTTTGATATAAAAATTAAATTTACAATGAAACCATACTACCAAAACCTCGTGCTCATCTCTGATGGTGCAATAAAACAAAATGATGCACAATGTCTATAAATTATACACAGTAGACATCTAGGCCACAATCATCAATACTTCAAATTGCAATAATCTCGATCGAGAAATTTAAACACATAGCAACAACAACCATCAGTTCAATTTATACCATGTTGTAGGAAACATACAGATCAACTCATAAAGCAAAGAAGGATCTTTGTGACTGTACATATCTTATTACTCCCAATCAACCATTCATAACAATGTTGAGTTATCAATCCAACTAGTACAACAAAAGGAGGCAGTGACTATATGCCCATTATCATTTCCAATTACAACTCTCTAATCAACCCGATCAACAGAGCCAAGCCAATAATAAAAAACCATTGTCAATACTACTCAACAAACTTATGACAGTCAACAAGATAACCGACAGAGTGTGACTATTGAGTTTATAAAAAACGGGCTTTGTAACTAATGAAAAAATAACCAAGGGTTCGTTCGGTGGAACCAAACCCAAGGAGACCGGAGGTCAGCCATATCAATAGTAGGTGGGAGCCTTCAAGACAAGCACAGTGGAACCAAGCCTTACAAACCTTAGCTTGTGAGACATGGTGACAGTTCGACACCAGGTAGGGTAGACCATAATGCAGAGGAGAAGAGATTTCTCACTGGCCAGTAACCAACACCAAGAACGTGCGGAGGCATAACCCTCGTGGTTTTTCCCAAAAATCGAATAATGTCAATAGAAATGCAGAGCCCAGGTAATACCAACCAACCCTAAAAAAAGCTTCTTGGCATAATAGCCACCCATAACCAATTGTGTGGATACCAATAACGTATAATGAGCTTAGCACCAGGTGGAAAAATTATATGCAGTGACCAAAAGGTGGTTTAAATCATACACAACAACCCCATAACACAAAATACAATCGTGTGGTTATAATGACTTTGAGGAGACATCCAGCAAGGCCAAATAGAATGAAACCCTCCAATAAAAACCCATAAAGACAACAGAGATCCATCACGGCTTCCACCACACAAAACAGTCAATGAAATCGTGACTTCAACCATCAATTTTTCCATTGCAACGAATAACACAAACAACCATTCTAGAGAAAACACCACAAGTTTACACAGTTTCCAGCCTCAAGAAAACACAGACCAATACATCACCAAGCCAATGTTCATTTCATATGCAAAGCGAATTCATGGATGGCGAAAAAAACATACATGTAACCAAATGGCCTTAAAAATGCGAGCTTGGTCAAGCAGTTCCTTCTGCGCCTGATTCTCAAAGTTTAACCACAAAAAAAAGCAAATGAACAATAACCAAGCTAGGGTGATAGCCAGTGGGAGAAGTATGGAGTGACGTGTATTTACTGCACATCGCTTCCATCCTCCACTCATTTAATTACGTAGTACACGACAGCTAGCCAAACATTAATCCATGTCATTAATCCATGCATCAAAAATTGCATACATTGCTTGCCAATTGTGCCACCCGATCCATATTAACCATTGCCAAAACTCATACTATAACATATATCACATGCGCCTCATATAACTCAATAAAAATCATATATCCACTAACATTTCTAGTTAGGACTAACATCAATTTCTTTTAACTTCATTTGCATATAGTATAGCATAGTATAGCATAGTTTAGTTCCTTCTTCTTGGATTTTTTCCATATTGCTCTTGTCTCTTGTTAAAACTAATCATGTGTCTTGTGCAGGTGTAACAGGTCATGAATCATGGCTACAATAGAAATGTAATAACATTGAACATAATCCATTCATAACATGGAATTTAGAGCTTAGAGTAAGGAAATCAACACATAAAATCCAGTATCCATCTGTCATCATGTCGCAAACAAAATCAATACTTCATCACCAATCATGTAGAACCCTGTAAGAAGTGTTGAACAACAACATAAATGTGTAATAAGACTATCTCTGATCCTCCAATCTATAAGGGGGTCCCACCTACTAGTATTATATATTATTGGCATAGTTTTAAATAATAGTCTTAGCAATACTTTGTGGACGAAATCCTCGTTGCGATTTTTATCATCAACACCTTTCTTTTCGACCCGAATACTACACCAAGAATATAATTATGTGGTGTTCATTAGTGTTGGAAAAAAGGTTGCAGTCTAAACATTATTTAGAAGTAGGAAGTTCATTGGATATTTATGTGGTATATAGCCTTTCCATAACCAACCATATCATGGTCTCATACATGACTAGCTTTACTAGCATCCATTCCTATAACAAGGTCATCCCCTTTAGTGCTTTAGTTATTAGCTCATAACCAACGAATCCATAATATGCTATTGCATCACATGTATGCATTCAAATCCAAACAACTTTTATAATTAGTACAACCCTCCAGCCTTTACCACACCTAGTGGTATCTTACTTCCATTAATGCATTCAAATTATGCAATAATGTAATTTTATAGAATAAACTATGGCTAGGGAAATTCTTACCTAAATTCCCCTTCAACAATTATGCAGTATAAATACATAAAATTCATATCTGCATAGTTTCCATTAAATAAATTTAATGCTTCCTGGCTAGTTGTTATTAGTAGGAGCTTCCTTCATATGGATGTCTTCCATATGTAGCAACCTTATCAACAACACTTGCAGCCATGCAATAATTATTTCTTTCCTAGAACAAAACCATCATTAGCAACTTCCATAATTGTATATATAACAATAGACTACTTCTAGTCATCATCATGTCATATAGATATTAACAAATCTACATTCATTACAACATATCTATATGCACTAATATTGCATCACTAGCATGCTCATAAATACATATGCATTCCATTTTCATGTGTTTTGTATGGTTGTCCAACAAGCCATAACATAATTGTTGCTACAGTAATTGCAACAACCTCTTTCTTCATGTACCATTTTTCCTTGTTGAAATCATTGTACATGTTTGGTTATGTCCTTAGTACTTTTCCAGCCCAATCACACTTGGCTACTTTTACATTTCCAGCCAAATACTAGGCTAATTTGAATCTTCAACATTCACCCATTACCCAAATCCCTCTGGTCCAACTCAATCATGACTAAATTACATTCCATCCATGTGCTCTGATTAACTTTGGATATTTAACACCAATTTCTTTATTGGACTAAACTTATTCATCATTTCCTTAACTGAACACATCATCTCTTGTACTTGCTTGAACCATTACTTTCTCCTTTCCTGACCTGTCGGGTTTCAACTTGACTTGTATAGTCAATTTCCAACATGTCAGAATGATGCACATATGTATTTTTCTCCAGTTGCATGGAATTAACTGGAAGTAATTAACATTGCTTTTAATTGTCATCATAATTTTTAGTGATACTTCCAACCCCTTGAATGTCACCCATGGTTCTTTTCCTCTTCAGATAGATTCCTTTTTTTTAGGTGCCATCTCTTTTGCATTCTATACCAAGCATAGAATTTTTCCTCTTCATGGTTCCTCAATAATATCCCTTTAGGAAATCACCTCCATGCCTGGTTCTCTTTGACTTGTCATCCCATTGTACCTTGGCAATGCACTCAGAACCTTTGGAATGTACTCAACATCCCTCTTCATAGTTGTCATGGTTCTTTGAGTGCTACAATAGACTCAAATAACTTGGAATTCTCCTAGTGGTACCATTTTCCATTATATTTCAGTTTCTCTTGAAATTTATCAAATTTTGGAATACTCTGGGGTTAAGTAATTCCTTCCCATGAGTGTGGTTACATACCTCCAGAACCAATATCCACATAGTGTATTGATTTATACATTTGCTGGCACTTTTAGCATACATGCTTTTCATTACTTCACCCCTGAAGTTCTAACATTCACACCATTCTTCCATTGCACTACTTTGATGACAATCATGGAGGTGTTATCTCCAAAACTATAGGACTGATCCTTGGAAATGTTACATCTTATTTCCATGTATACACTCTGTATTTCTTTATCATAATACTAGCATCCTAATATATCAATTTGAATAGGACAAATCTTCCCACAATGTACCTCATTGTCTTAACATTGGCTTGTGTTAGAGGGAATAATATTTCACTACATCCTCCACTTAGATAATATTCTTTGCACCTTAATTCCACTGAGCACCTTGATTTGTAGGAGTGGATATCTTGTAGTGGATTCTCAAGCCTTCATGGTTGGACCTAGACTCATACCTTAACATTCTTCAATCTTGATCTTTGATCATCTTGTGAAATATTATTGTCCTATCACTCTTTCCTTGAGCACCTCTACTTATCTTTATCCAAATTTCAACCTTCTCACATGTTATGAAAACAATCTTTCTACACTTCCATGGTCTTAGCTTCATGCATACCCGCTACTCCTTCTTTATCATGAAACATGGATGATCTCTTTATTACTAAACATACCCAATTGGTATGCATATTTGTCATCTTGAATTCTTTTCCAAATCATAGTTTCATTGAAAGTATTCCATTTTACTCACTAAGAATAGTAATCTTCAGCTGGTAGCTTCTTCAAGCAATCATTCCACAATTTGAAGAACTGGCCCTGCCTTGCTCCTCATACCTGAATATACCACTTTGTTAAATACAATTTGTTATGTGTTATCATCAAACTTAATCTCTTCTCACAACACATTTATTATATAAGATAACAATTCTAAAAAATTTGGTTAAAGCAAGCATACAACCACAATATACAATTATGGTAACATATGCACACATTTGCTCCTTTTTATTGTCACTAGAATTATTCTTTCTGACTTCTTGTTAATATTGTTGCTCATCTCACAATTATAGGTGAGTAAATGGACTCCTTTGTCCAATAACTTTCCAATGACTACTTTCTTGCTCAATTCTGAGTTTTGAGCAGAAAGTTATAGTCATTTGAATATCACCCATTAATTCATTTTATTCACCTTTCAACCATGTGCAATTTCTATGTATATTTGCATATGTTCATTTAGAAATTTGATAGGATCTCAATTGGGATCCTTCATAACCCTACTTTTAATATTCTGGCCAAGTTTCACCCTCATCTGAGCTCCAGTCATTTGAATATTACCCATTAATTCCTTTTATTCACCTTTCAACCATGTGCAATGCCTATGTATATTTGCATATGTTCATTTAGAAATTTGATAGGATCTCAATTGGGTTCCTTCATAATCATACTTTGAATATTCTGGCCAAGTTTCACCTTCATCTGAGCTCCAGGCTTCTAAATACATACTACTAAAGTTTCATGCAAATTAGTACTTTTGGACCTGAATGCTACAAATACCATCTACCTCCTCTTGTGCATTTTATGTGCCCATATTTCTAATTTAACTTCATGAATGAAGTTATAGTATTTGGAAGTTAACTGGGTTTTGAAATTTACCCTCCATTGTTTGGGTTATAACTTCCTCATGAAAGCTTCATTTGACGAATGGTTTACACCGGTAGAAATATCTCTTCGGAATATTTCATTTGAACTATAGAGATAGAGTGTACCTTGGCACATTCTATTCTTGTGGCTTTTGAGTAGCTAAAAACACTATTTAGGACCTCAAAAATGCCCTGCAAAAAGTTGACTTGGAAAACACCGAAATTTTCCAGAAATTTATATTAATTTCCACTAATTTTAGCCACCTTATGCTAACGGGGATGATGACGTCGAGTCCACCTGGAACCTCTAGAAATATTCCATGTCAGATCCCTTGCACGCTTGGCCCTACCTGTCAACTCCCATTACCTCCCTTACCTCCTCATTTATTCATTGGTGTGCACACTTTATTTTTCGATCCCCCCATAGTCCGTAGTTGTCCATGTGGTACCCTTTTATTGGTTCGTGGGGATGGATGGGCCCTAGACCACACCCATATACCTTGGCACTCTGAGTTTCATTCCATTACGATCCAACGATTGTTGCTTGACGAGCATCGATGGGAACGATGATCCACATCACATTTTGTCCCCCCCTACCCCACCAAACTTTAACACGGCTCGGGGATGGGCCGAAAGATATAACCATAGTTAGGGTCGAGGCGATGTGTCTCACATCTGTGCATTTCATCCCTCCCTACCTTGGTTTAGTATAACCCCACTCGACCCCCCTGAAATCAACGCTGGGTTGACGTGTTTCCTATGCTTGGGGTTCCATCGGGTAGGATAACACCGCCTTTGTGGCACCAGTTCTCATGCCACCTCAAACTTTCCACTACCACTGTGTACCTGCCTCCATGGAAGTACACTTCATCTATCTACCACATCATCCGACACATGGTCCCCACGTCATGTTGATGTCATCGTACAAAAAAATACCGAATTTTTTTCAATTTCACCTAAATTTCTAATTTTGTTGATTTTGCCAAATATGCCCAATTTCAAAAAATAATTCTCGTGATCTCCATTGAATCTCTGTATTAAGTTTATACAAATGAATTCAACTCTATGAATACCAATTCATCATCCGCATACGAATTTCGTCATCTTTCCTGTTGAATTCTTCATAATTTCAACTGTAGAATTTGGGGCTTTTACCCAATTTCTCTCAATTTCAAAATTTATTTTGGGCCGACATTGAAGCTTTGATAATATGCTTTGTATGGACAATTTTGGGCACTGTAACAATCATTTTAACCCCAACACCTGTAATTCAAATCCTGCATGTTGAATTCTTCATGCAATTAACTATAAAATTTGGGACTTTTGCCCAATTTCGCCCCAAATTCACCATGGTAAATAAACATGAAATTCGTCCAATTTGCAGGCCCAAATTTATTCAATTTAAGGACTAAAAATGATTATTTATCATTTCTAGGATCAACTTCCTTAGATTCCCCATGAAATTCTCCCAATTTCATTGTAAACATTTGGTCAAACAAAATGCAAACGTCTCTTTCCGGCATTCTGTCAAACAGTTTATCTACATACTTTGCAAACTTTAATTATACGCCCTGTTAATTGGGTCCATGTAGGCTCAGTATTGAAAATTGGGCTCTAATACCACTTTGTAGCATCCCCAGACCCCTGTTGGGCAATGCCACATCAAAAAATTGAATTATGATACCATTAAATTTACATATATGTTTTGCATATGAACAAAGTTATGTGGAATAATAACAACAAAAAACAACAATAATTCATGCATATAAATAATAGAGATTCTATAACACAACAACATAATTCATAACACAACATTTACACAAACACATAGAGACACTTATCTTTTTTGGATTAAGCACCAACTGCATGCAGACCTTCCATGTTCCTCCCAGCCATAGACCACACTGCTCATAACTTTCAGCATAGGGTCACCCATGAGCTGGGGCTAAGACTCCACCAGGGAAAAGGAAATCCTAAGTCAGGATAAGGTCTGATAATCAGCAGAAATGCTCCTTCCAAGGTGCTCAACTACTGCAACTAGCCTACAATCCCTCCTTCCCCACATGTCTTTCCCACCCCAGGAAGTGTGCCCCTTCTCTGCTCAACAGTCCTTCAGCTTCCCCGCTTCCCTTCTGAGGCTTCAACAACATGTCAGACATGAAGTCTCAGAGCCCTGTAGCTTTTATCTAGTGCACCAGGGAACAATTCCCAATAGTTTCTCATCTAGAGAAAACTACTCATGGGCCTGACAACCCGCCTCTTCATATGGGTCCGAAAACCTGCCTCTTCAAGTCCCAAAACTTACCAGGTACAAGTGGTGGCATCCAAGTACGAATGGTAGCATGGATGAGTGAATGGTAAGAATGATGGGAAATACATTAAATCTCCCTCTTATATATGCATGTGTCTTTTATGAAACATGGCACTTAAGGAAATTCCCTTGTCCCCACTTAATATGTAACATCCCTAGTTTTAATCCCTGTGAATTATAATGTAATTGTATAAATGTGAATTAGGCTAGTGAGTCGATGCACTGGGGCGAAGATTTTGTATTGATCTAATGTGGTCGGGAGTCGAATTGCATGTTATGAACATTGATTAATTAATAAAAGGAATAATCATTGGCTACGATACGAAAGAGATGAAGAAGGATGGGGGGCTATGATTCCACAAGAGAGAGGGGTCCAAGGGGGAATTATTCAGGGGTATTAATCCAACCCACATTCCTGAAACTATTATCTTTGTGTATAACCTTCTGTTTGTTGATTGAATGTATGAGAGGCCAATCATTAAACTAATGTAAGAGGGTGGATGTGAGTGGTCACATCCCATAGTTATTGGAGAGCATGGGTTGAAGTACAATCATCCTTGAGAAAAGTGTGAGTCAAGCAAGCAAGGAAGAACAGGAAATTTGTATGCAGATTTGGGACAATTTTTACACGCAGATTTTGGGAGCAACAAAGGGGGAGCAAAGGGTTAGGAAAAGGACCAACCATGGTATACTTCTGTTTAGTTGGGTTTTTATGTTGAGTAGAGGCTTGTGTGCCAGTAAATCGGGCTATAATCCTGTGGTGCGTTTTCCTGTGGAGAAAATGACTCAGAGCCTTATGAGGGTCGTTATGAGAAAATATGAAATAGTTGAGAGTTCCTAGAGTTCCCAGTTGAGTGATTCCTAGCCAACCGAATGCACTAGTGGCCCTGATGAACTAATGGCACGTTCATTGGGTTATCTCTGATAAACAGATGGTACATTCCTTGGGCTAACCCTGATAAATGAATGGTTCATCCCTTGGGTTATCCCTGATAAACGGATGGTACATCCCTTGGGTTATCCCTGATAAACTAATGGTGCATTCCTTGGGTAGTGGAGGTTGTGGGGAAAAGAGAGAGCTAGAGGTTTGGAACTGTTATGAGACTAGAACCTGGGTTTGGGGTTGCTTTGTGTGTAGAGTAGATAGCTAGTCGGTCGGATATCCTTTTGGACTCACAGCCTCAGCTCGAGGGTGGCTTGTTGATGAGAGAAAATGATCAGCAATGCCTATGGCAGGGAGGTTCATCCTTCGTTTTTAGCCAGTTGGTTAATCATTAACAGATAAGTGTTTCTATTATGTTCCTACATTACTTTCGTTGTGTAAATGGTTTATATGCATGTTGTGTGTTTATTGTTTTCTTGAACAATTATATTCATGTTTAATATATGCTACTATATGCACTCAAAAATGTGGTATCAGTCAATTGGTCAATATTGTGTGTGATTTGTGGCTGGTAAGCTACATGAATCTAATTAGCAGTAAATATTAATAAATTAATGAGTTTCCCCATGTATTATTGCCTATCTTTGGTGGTTGGGTACGTTACATTATGGTATCAGAGTTGTTAAAGAGAGAATTTTCGTGTGACAGACCAACTTTGGTGGTTGGGTACGTTACATAGGAAACTTAGGATATATTCATATCCATAACTTTAGCTTCAAGGAATATTAATATAATATTACATTGGGCTTAATCCCCCTTAGCTTAGCCCTTTCCTAGACTCTTAGCCCCCTTACCCTTTCTAGTGGAGTTTACCCCCCCCATCTCTTTTGTTTGGTCAATATGCAATAATGATGTACTTTATTAATAATATGGGTGTTTACATATTTCAATAATAGTCTCACTAGCCTTTAGAATCTAGGCTCTCTGACCTAATAATCACATAAGAATTATGGCCTATAATAACCTGGCTCACCAACTTATAAAACATATTTACATTTACAACTGGGGATTGACCTGGGGTATTTCATATAGACTCAATGCCACTACAATTATATTAATACCAACTAAATGGTTAGCTTTCAAGGTTACTCTGAAAGTGCTTACACCATGTGAGGTGCATGGTTTATGGTTTATGGTTGACCCTTGGTGTTCCATGATGGACTTGCACATTGGAGGTGGATTACACTTGAGTTGCTAGACCTTGTATAGATGCTTGTGTGACACTCTTCCTTGGAGTGTTGGCGACCCATGGAGCTTGGTGACTTCTTCATGTTGTTGGCACATGGAAGGAGGTTCCTTGCTTGGAAGACACCTTGCATTGGAGGAGGAGCATTTGGCATTATGAAGGAGGGCATTCGGCCCTAGAAAACATGGGGTTGTTTGGTTGCTTTTAGGAGACTTACCCTTGGAGGAGGAGCGATGAGTGTTGTACCTTATGTTATCTTTTTAGCTTGGGAGGTACTCTGCATGTTTTTTCTTGTATGCAGATGTTACCTTAATATTTACACTACCAGGCACTTAACTTTGTAATAATTTTTATAAAGTTGTTTTAAGTGGTTCTTTTATTAAAGTGACTTTTTTTAATAAAGTGTACCTTTTATTTTTAAAGTGACTTTATTTTCATAAAGCACTTATGTAATAAAGTGAAATTCACTTTAATTTTAAATGAGACATTTTGGAGGGAATGGATCATGACCCTGGATCTTGAAAAATGAAAGATTTAATCTTGGCCTTTGGATCTGGGGTTGGGAAGGTGAAAAGACACTTTGGGGGGGAAATGTCATTTTCAGATTATAAAAGAATGTATTGAGTAGTGTGCAAGACATGTCAAGAGGACATCGAGAGGAGAGTTTGAGAGATTTTATGAGAAAGCTTGAGAGAGGAAAGTGAGCAATTTGAGAGGGCACATTTCCCAAGGAGAAAAAGGGCACAAATCCCAAGGCAAATTTCTACGTACAGTGTTGTTTTATTTTTTTGTTGTTGGGTCGTACTATATGGATCCGTACAGTCCATACAGCAGGGAGAAGGGCACGGTTTTCGAGGCTGTTGTTTGGCATGGAAACCAAGGCATTTTCTGGGTTTTTCTTACTACTGTTGGGCCGTACTGTGCAGGTCGTACAACACATAGTTGGCATGTTTTTCGAGGCACAAAAAAGAGGAGTTTGTATAGCTGTATGGACTTGGGCACATTTTTCAAGGCAAAAATTTTGGGATGGTTTGTTGGTGTTGTGAGGTATTTTTCCTTGGCTGGAAATTGTTAGTTTGTTGTTGTAATACACTTTCCTGAAGCTAAATAATAGATCTCTCTCTCTCTCTCTCTCTCTCTCTCTCGTTGGGTTTCCCCACATTGGGGTTTTCCCTAGCATTTGCCTAAATTTCTGTGAGTTATGGGTTGTTGTCCACTGTGTTATTTCCACTGCTATTTTGCTTAGCAATGTGTATTTCTACTTATGGAAATTTTTGAATGTAGGTTTTATGCATTTCTGAAATTTATGAAGATAGTTATCTCTAGGTTGCTAAGTGTTTGACAGAATATTAGGTTGCTGATTTTTTTTGTCATTAAAAATATACATGGTATCAGAGCTTTGTCTCTGACAATGGGCAGTGTGATTTTTGGGAAAAAGGGTGTGATTGTTTTCCTTGAGTTGTGACAGGGAATATGGCTGCGAGCATTAGATATGAGGATCAGTTGGATGGCATTTCCAACTACTTGCAATGGAAGGTTCGTTTGTCAATCGTTCTTAAGGAGAGCAAGATCTATAGCTATGTCAACTCTATTGTAGCAACTCCCTCAGCAGATCATGTTGCTTTGGACTTGCATGAGGTCAAGGAAGCCAAAGCTCAGAGGATTATTCTGGATGGGGTGAAGGATCACCTTATCCCACACTTGGCTGAGAAAAAGACTACCAAGGAGATGTGGGATGCACTTAAGAACTTGTTCGAGGCGAAGAACGAGAACCGGAAGATGGCCTTGAAGGCTAAGTTGCATGATACCAAGATGGGTAAGGAGGAAAGTGTCTCTTATTATCTTACCCATGTGGCTCAAGTTAAAGATGAGTTGACAGCTGTTGGAGAGGTCATTATGGATTTTGTGCTGGTGAGGATAGCCTTAAATGGATTCACCAAAGATTGGGAGGTCTTTGTGAAGTGCATGGTGGGACGTGAGCATCTACCAGATTGGATCATATTACAGGATGATTTCACTCAGGAGGAGATCTGAGAAAGATCTCAAAGCCGTGATTAGAAGACAAACAGAGCTGAGGAGAATGTTGCTCTTGTTACAAAGAGCAAGAAGAAAGGAAGTTCTGGAAGGGACTTGAGTAAAGACAGATGCTATTGTTGTAACTAGTTGGGGCACATTGCCTCTCATTGTCCTGAGAGGAAGAAGAAGAAGAAGGAGTCAGAGGGGCCTGAGATAGCTGCTACATCAGCCATAGAGGACTTTGCTTTAAAGTTCGATAGGGAATTTTCTTTGGTTACACTAGTTTCCAGTGTCGGCAGTGGAGGATTCGGAGGTGATGTCAGATGGATTGTGGATAGCGGATCCTCTAGCCACATGACGGGAATCTGGTGAGTATTCCCAGATTTCACAGAGATTGGTCCTGGCCGACAAGTGTAAATGAAGGTGGTATGGCGAGACTTGTACGTGGAGTTGGGAATGTCAGATTCCAACTCGAGTTTGGGGAACTCTTGGAGCTTGATGGAGTTCTCTTTATTCCAGGGTTGAAGGTTAACTTGCTCTTAGTCTCAGCCTTGAAGGATGTAGGATATTGCGTATTGTTCAAGAGGGAACATGTCTTTATCTACAGGTAGGGAGTGGACCCAGTAGAGCTGTAGTTGATCAGTAACCGGGTGAATAGGTTGTGTATGTTGAGAGGACAGCCTTTGATGTATGATTCAACATCGGATGAGGAGTGTGAAGAGGCTTCTGACACTGCGGTGGCGCCAAGGTATCAGTCATTCATTCCGAGAGAAGAGAGCGAGTCTCTTATGAGCACTGGCAGAAGGCTCAGCTAGGTTGATCGAACCAATGCTCAAGATGAAGTGAACTCAAGTTTCTAGGATGTTGCCGAGAGGAGATCTTCTAGTTCGAGTTATGTGTAGGTGTTATGGATGGCTCCAGGTTCAGAGGGAGCACCTACAGAGAACAGTGTGATGGGACCAGATGATGGAGATGGAAGTGAGTACATCCCTCGCTAAGAGGGAGTGTTAGCTTTTTAGCTTGGGAGGTACTTTGCATGTTTTGTCTTGTATGCGGATGTTACCTTAATATTTACACTATCAGGCACTTAACTTTGTAATAGTTCTTATAAAATTGTTTTAAGTGGTTCTTTTATTAAAGTGACTTTTTTTAATAAAGTGTACCTTCTATTTTTAAAGTGACTTTATTTTCATAAAGCACTTATGTAATAAAGTGAAATTCACTTTAATTTTAAATGAGACATTTTGGAGGGAATGGATCATGCCCCTTGATCTTGAAAAAGGCAAGATTTAATCTTGGCCTTTGGATCTAGGGTTGGGAAGGTGAAAAGACACTTTGGGGGGAAAATGTCATTTTCAGATTATAAAAGAATGTATTGGGTACTGTGCAAGACATGTCGAGAGGACATCGAGAGGAGATTTTGAGAGATTTTATGAGCAAGCTTCAGAGAGGAAAGTGAGCATCTTGAGAGGGCACATTTCCCAAGGAGAAAGAGGGAACAAATCCCAAGGCAACTTTCTGTGTGCAGTGTT
The DNA here is from genome assembly GCA_009831015.1 of Picea engelmannii. NCBI lineage: Eukaryota > Viridiplantae > Streptophyta > Pinopsida > Pinales > Pinaceae > Picea > Picea engelmannii. The sequence goes on from ML779375.1 coordinate 722,179, forward strand.
GTTCTATTTTTCTGCTGCTGGTCCATACTGTACGGATCCATACAGTCCATATAGTAGTGAGAAAGGCACGGTTTTCGAGGCTGTTGTTTGGCACAGAAACCAAGGCATTTTCCAGGTTTTTCTTACTATTGTTGGGTCGTACTGTGTAGGTCATACAACACACAGTTGGCACATTTTTTGAGGCACAGAAAAGAGGAGGCCGTACAACTATACGGACTTGGGCATGTTTTTCAAGGAAGAAATTTTGGGACAGTTTGTTGGTGTTGTGAGATATTTTTCCTTAGCTGGAAATTGTTAGTTTGTTGTTGTAATACACTTTCTTAAAGATGAATAATAGATATCTCTCTCTCTCTCTCTCATTGGGTTTCCCCACATTGGGGTTTTTTCTGGCATTTGCCTAAATTATGTGAGTTATGGGTTGTTGTCCACTGTGTTATTTCCGCTGCTATTTTTCTTAGCAATGTGTATTTCTGCTTATGGAAATTTCTGAATGTGGGTTTTATGCATTTCTGAAATTTATGAAGACAGTTATCTCTAGATTGCTAAGTGTTTGACAAAATATTATGTTGCTGATTTTTTTTGTCATTAAAAATCTACACCTTAGGGAGTAGCATTCCTTCCTTGGAGGCCTTGCTTGTGGATCGTTGTCACCTTGGAGCTTGACATGTGTCAGTTGGAGTAGAAAAATTCATATATGTGGACTTTGTGTCTTGTTGGTTGCTTGAAGTGGACTAGGGTGCACTTGTCATCGTACACCCCCTTATCTTTTATATAAATAGAGGAAGGAGAGAGTCATTATCATCATTAATCATGCACTTGTGCTTATTCTTGTCTACACATGGATTAGAGATGTAAGAGGAGGAGCTCTCTCTCTCTCTCTCTCTCTCTCTCTCTCTCTCTCT
>ML779375.1:745779-758424 GCA_009831015.1 Picea engelmannii
CAATTACTCCTTATGGAAGGAATCACTCCACAAGCCATGCTTGCTACAAAACAATACAATCCAAACACTTCCAATACAATGATACTCATGTGTATTTATAATTTCTCATGAGTATTTCTAGGGATCTCTACCAACTACCCCTTGTTATTATATTATTTCATTTTAATTACATAGTGGAATTATTTAATACCCATCCACTATCAAGTGGGAATATTTTATGATTATGGTCACATTACATTCATTATCCCATTGGGTACCTCCTTAGGTACCCCATATTATCCTCCCTAGGTACATTACATTCCATCCCACTTTGCATGTTTCATCCCTGAAACATGGGAAGAAGCTAGATAATATGGCATTCTAATCAATGTAGTCAATCTTTGTGAAGCACAAGAATCCATAAATCTTTGTGAAATGTGGAGATGGATTCCAACTACTTCCTTTCCTCCTCGATCTTGATTTTAGTTTCTAAATGGGATCCATGCCTTCGATGTGCTACTCTGATACCACCATGCATTTCTTTTAGTCCCCTGTGTGCCTCTATATTGGTTTCCTTTATGGTTCCATGTTGATCCATGGTAATTTTGTTGACACTCATGCCCTTGCGTTGACAACTATTGTCTCTCCAGGTGGTGTAGGTGGTGATATACAACAATCTTAGTTATCGGTTCTTCATATTGTGATTCTTCAACATGAGGTTCCTTTGAGTCATTTAGCTCCTTATCTTCTTTTTTTATGCCCTTCCTAGGGATGTTCTTCAACTTTGGACTCTTCATCTGATATGTTTTAAGGTAATGCAATTAGTTACCCTACAAGGAGTTTTACATGTGACTCCTTGGGCCCTTCTTGTTTAATAAGAGAAATATCCTACAATGTGATTTTATTTTTCTTGTACCAAAGCTTCAAAAACTTATTTTGCACATTAATACTAATTGTACCAACTAAGTTCATCCAATAATATCCCACAACAATATCAATATCATCCATTTCTACAGCATTAAAATTTGAATGCAACACATATGTATCCATTATAATCTTCACAACTTTAAAAATTTGAACATTTTCACCCTCAACTAGTGTACTTTGAATATTATCTATGGGTACTTGCAATCTTTTAGCCAAGTTAACATTGATGAAATTGTGTTTGAAACTAGGGCTAATAGAAGCAATGACCTTCTCTTGTTGAATACATCCATGAACCTGTAATATGAATTTGTTACACGAAAACAAATCCCTAGTGTTCTTCTTATCCTTTTTCACAATATGAGACCACTTATCTAAAAATACTTTTTCATATTCGCCAATTGAAAATGCCTTCATCTTGTCATAGCTAAGCAAATTCCACTATATGGTTGGATCACCTTTTAAAGATACATGAAGCTAATTTTCCCAAAACATTGTCAATCTATCCTTCACTTCTTTGATGTATTTTCAATATTAGGACCATCATTTTTCCCTGTGAAATCCATCTTGCTTGTGAAAACCCAAAAATAGAACTAGGGTTTTAAAGAAAATCACTTACTTTTCAATGGAGCTTCTTTATGTAGTTAGGGTTTGAGGCAGCTAATGTAAAATAATCATGACATTGTCTATACTTGTTTAATTGGCTATTATTGTTACACATCAACATTACTCGCTTTGATAAGTGTCGCATGTTGCTCGCAAGTGTCGCATGTTGCTCACAAGTGTCGCAAGTGTCAAGCAAAGCATACTGCCATGATGACGACACTAAGGAGACACTTAAAATGCCTCAAACACTTGATTTGAAGGAAGAGGAATGGATAAATGAAGTTAAGAACCTCTTTCCACCTGAAAGAATCATCGAATCTAAGGTTTTAGAAGAGAGTGCTCCCCTATATCACCCTTAGGAGCACTGGCGCTCCCCTATAAAGTGCTAGGGAGCGTTATAACACCAAACAACTCTTATGAGGGAGCACTATGGATTTTTAGAGCGATGGTGCCCCTCTAAAGCCTACTAGGGAGCACTATAGCGCTCTGATGGCCTTTTTGAGGGAGCGCTACTTATTCCGGGCAGCAGTTGATATGTTGAGGAGAATAAGGGGAAGATCTTTCAATCTTGGAAGGCAGTTGCATTTGAATTCCTGGTTCAGCCATGATCTTAGGAGAAGATCCCTGGCTTAAGGAGGGAAATCCTCAACTTACCCTAAAAATACCTCAAGAGGTTAGGCCTCTCTAAACCTATATAAACAGGCTCTGTCATGGTGAAAAGGGGGAAGAATTGGAAGCATGAAACCTGTGATCTCATAGGAAACATACAGTGAACTGAAGGAAAGTAATCAGTGAAGTTGCTGTCATTCGGATCGTGAATCTTTTGAGAAAGGGTTAGACAAAGGGGACTTGACGAAGCTGTCGCATTCACATCTATGGTTGTAAGTTACTTCTGTCATTGTTCTCATCAATATGACACGCTTGGCCTGTTTCTTTCTAGTTTGGGTTTAATCTCACATGAACTTGTCTCTGATAGATAGATCAATAGAGTAGGAAGTGGTTGTACTATTGTTTGTCTACAGGGCTCATCGAGGAACGAAATATTGGAGCTCAACTCAGAGCGTGCGGGGACAAACATCGGTAAAAGGTACTTCTTTTCTCCTTCCTCCTAATGCATTAGTTTGTGTAGATTTGAAAGGAAGTCAATGTCCACGTTAAGCGTCTTATATCTTAAGAGTTAAGAGTCTATCTCTCAAGAGGAGATCTACCTGTCCGCAGGGAGATTTTCCTTCAACAAAAACTGGTGACTCCACTGGGGAGAAGCGAATCGAAACTTTTGGTTTTGATTTTTCTTCATAGACCTTGTCTTACCCTATGATTGTTTTTAGATCTTGTTCACCCCTTTTTTCTTGATTTCATGTGATGTTTGACTCCTTGCCCCATCTCACTCAGCTTGATTACCAAAATTCAACTGAAATTTTGAATTTTTTGGACATTTTCATGAGCTTTTAAGCCTGACGCCCCTGTGAATGTGTTAATAGAGCGCCAATGCTCCCTGAATGTGTTAGACAGAGCACTATAATGCTTGGTGCCCTTTACACTAGAGTGTCAGCCCTCTTTTGGCAAAAAACCTTTCCAGAATTGATTTTTCAGGGTCCAGTCTCTGTGTTTCACTTGCTGAGCCTCTCTGTGAGTCAATGCTTCTTCCCACTCAACTTTGACATCCTTCCTTCTGAGGAAAAAATACCTTGCTGTTTAGATTTTGTAGCGTTCTTCATTATTTTTGAGTTTTTCTGCTATTGGGAGTTTGAAACCAATGCACTATTTTTCTCTCCTTTTTGACTGAGCGAGAAACTCTAGTGAAGGACATCAGAAGTCTACGAATCTCTTCATTTGGTTTTTGTTGAGGTCATTGTTCTTCAACATCTTTTTTGTGTGTGTGAAATTCTTGATTTTCTTTGTTTTCTTTTCTTTTGCTTCTTGTTTTTTATCACAACAAGAGGGTGTATTGTTTGTACGAAACCTGCTCATGTTTGTCTGAGTTTTCCTTGATCCAAAAGGATAATTGGCAGGAGAAGTGTTGTTTTGAATTAATCATTATTCGCACATAAACAATAAAGAGACATCTTCAAGATTGATTTACATATTAGAAGACATCTCCAAAAAGTTTTAGCACCACACTGGATTTGATTAAAAAAAAATTGTTTGAGGACATTCCTTCTTAGTGTTTGTTAGTGAAAATAACTCTCTCTCTCTCTCTCTCCCTTAAATAGGTATTCATCAAAAAGAAATGATTTCTTATCATATTTGATGCATTTTTGAGGGATTGAGTCATCATTCCATCCGTTTCACTTCCATGCACCCATTTTGAGTAAAGAACAACTTTAAATGAACGCTAATTAAAAACTATCTAGAACATTTTCTTTTCTAGGATCCTCCACCAACAATAGACTAGGATTAGTACTTTGGATTAGGCTGTGAGCATAACTCTCCAAAGTTTCCAAAACAAACATTAGCATCATGAGCTAGGGAGAGTCAAATCCAATTGTTGTATAAGTCTCCCTGGGATCCCCCTCTCACACAGGGGTTACGCACGAGGTCTCACTTGAGAAAGTTACGGAGATTATCCCTCCGTGGTTTGACAGATTGTAGTAGTCAGATCGTATTATGGGGATCGCTTAAAGGTATACCCACAATGTTGAGTGGAAGACTTTCAAGTTGATTTCGGGATAGATACCCTGCCTGTACGTTCGAACTGGACTATCGACTGTACCCGCCCAGGGGCTGACTGCGAATTGGTAACCTTATTGGCCATAATCTTTAGGGTCTTACACAAGGTGACAGTGAAGGGAAGTCTCACTGTACCTGGAGCAGACATTGGTCAAACTCACTCGGGCTCCTTGGAGGGTAAATCCACAATTACTGCATGGAAGCTTGCACCAAGGTGAAAGTTCGTTAAGCAGGTCGCCATTGTAACTATTCCACCATATCCCCGCCCCTTCTTGACTTGATCACGTGGCGTTGGATTTCATCACCAACTAGTACAGTCATCGAGAGAAGGTTTTGTTTGCTTGGTTTTGATTCCTAGATTCTATTAGCGTATGCTGCTTATTTTTTATAGCTGGCCATAAAAAAAATTCACCGACTCTTTTTCGCCAACATCGACCCTCCACATCGTTCGCGGAGGCTACAGGGACTTCCTCCAGAAAATATGGAAGAGAATACCCCTTTCCCCCTCATTCTATGGAGGAATCTCCTCAACAGAGCGAGGTTCACGACACTATAACCTCCCAAGAAGAAGTTCCCACCTCTTTAGAGAATTTTCGAATTGTTTCAGAGTCTCCGGAGGCTTTCCGCATTCTGGAGGGATATGAGAGACTTGTTCTCCAACTGAATTCAGCCGGTGAATTCGTCGTCATCAATCCTTCTGACATTCTGACTGGGTCTCATTCAAACCCTCTAGTCGACGACCCCTTTTGGACCGCAGACATTGTTCGAAGTCCACCGCTCATGGTGCGAGATCTTTATGGAACAGGAATAGGTGCCGACGCGCCTATCACCTACACCGTACCCTTAAACCACTTTACCAGTACTACCATTTTTTCAGCTACACCGTCCGTTGATCTGAACACATCGTCTATTGGCCCAAGGTCCACTTTTTCTCTCTAGACGGCTCACTCTACAATGGTCCCTCACGTTCCGACTATTCCCACCGGTAATGCGATGGTTAGCCAAGCTGGAATTGGCACACCAATAACACCTAGACCTCCGTCATCACTCCCTTTTGGGTACAAAGCACTAAATTCTTTCGTTGTCACTACTACCCAAGTTATGCCTGGAAGTTCTATACCTATACAACAACCCGGAGGGACCGGTCTTGGTGGCTTTAATCCGTTAAGCATCACCGTTCAGTCGTTTACGTTTGGTTCCCAAATTCCAGGAACTCCACCTCAAGCTGGGGGGCATCCTCCCACCAGAGGACAACTTCCATTTGGAGGGCACCCTCATGCTGGGGGGCAGCCTCAATCCGGATCCTACCATCAACTGTATGGACAAAATGTGTCTACCACACCCAATCCATGGAATATCCCTTTTCCAGGAAACCCACAGTTCTCGGGGGGACACAATCCTCAAGCTCCGCAACAACCTCTTCCCCCTCAAGGGACTCATCTATATCCTCCTTATGGACAAATGGCAAATCTAGCTTATAATCCTCAAAACCCATCCGGTTATCCTCTGCACGCACATGTTTCTTGAACCCCCTCAAATCCTGTGTACCCTGGTCAACACCAAACTTATACAAGAGGATCCAATAGTTACAATTATCTGCCTAACCCAGTGTATGGTCTTACTGGTGTCCCTATGCCACACCAGTATTACCCACAGGTTAACCGACAACTACCTTTCCTAGTGACTCTGGACCTCCCAGACTTGTCTCGGTTAACGAATGATCCTATTTTTCATTCTCCGGTTTGTCTAGCTATTCCAGCTAAACTTCCTTTTGATATTCCAAAATTCGACGGAAAGTTTGGAGAAGACCCAAACAACCACGTAATGACTTTCCATTTGTGGTGTTCATCCAACTCCCTCATGGACGATTCTATATGTTTGCGTCTTTTCCAACGAACGCTTACGGGTTCTACAGCAAAGTGGTATATTGAACTACCACGTGCTTCTTTTCACGATTTCAACTCCCTTGCCATGTCCTTCCTCACACACTTCCAACTACCCATTCGATATGAGACGAGTATTGAACTATTGACCTCCCTTCGTCAGACAACCTCCGTACATATCTCTGATCATATTCATGAATGGAGATGACAACGAAGGTTAATCAAAGAGGTCATTCCTGACCAATTATTAGCGGAATGGTTCACCAAATCATTGTTTCCCCAGATCACTTGTGATGTTGCTATGGGTGGTGTAGTCACCGAGGAAGAAGCTATTGATTGAGCTCAGTACCTAGATTTGGTTTATTCACAATCTGGTACTCTGTACGAATTGATACCAAATGGTACCCATGCCACTACTAACCCATCCAAAGCGTTGTCTACCTCGCACGTGGATGGAGTCATTGGCTCCGTCAAAACCCAATCTACTTCTCAGTCGACTGGAACAACCCAGCGGCCTGCTTCGAAATTTTCTCCCAGTTTGACTGCACCCTCTTATACCTCCCCTCAAACTCAGGTCTCTGAGGTGAATACGGTCCAATCAACCCCTTCAGAACAACCTGGAGGCAAGAAGAAAGCAAGAAATAAACCAAAGAAAAACAACAACAATGAACAACCAAAAAATCAACCTCAAACCCCAGCTGCCGAAAAAAAACCACAACGGAAACTGAAATTCCCATGTCTCATTTGTGGCGATGATCACTACACTCGAGACTGTCCACATCGTGATGAAGTGGCCAAGATTTTTAAGGGAAATTCACAACCCGCTGTGCTTACCCAACCTTTTCCAAAGCAACAATCTTTGGTTGCTTAAACCCCCACTCCAGGGGGCAGTTCCAACCAATCCCATGATGAGGCCTCGACAAGTGCCCACATTTACATGTTTAACGGGATTAATCTGACCACTCTCACTACAACATATGACACACTGATTAAACCTGATAAGCCGAAGCCCACTAATGGTTCCTTACCAGACCCATTACCATCTTCCGTTAGTCCTCCATCTACTAGCCCTCCATCCAGGCCACTTCAGATCGAGAAACCTTTGTTTGAATCCATCTTACGCCCTCCTAAGAGCACTATCTCGAAATCATCTTAGTTCACGAGCTGCCCAAAACTACAACATTGTTGAAGATTTGGCTCAAGCACCATGTGCTATGTCTGCTTTGGAAGTTCTACAACACTGTTCCAGCCAACATAGAACGCTCTTGGCTACCATCGACACTTTCGATCCTGAGTCATCTAATAACCTCACGTTTAATTTGGATGATCATCAACCTCGACTCTCCCACTAACTAGCTTTCCAGATCGATGTTGTTGTTCACAATCAACAAATCCACCAAACTATCTTGGATGAGGGAGCCTCTACTTGTGTCATGTCTTTAGCTTGTTGGAAAGGTTTAAAATCACCCACCTTTAACAAATACCCTGCGATGTTACGCGCTTTCGACAGGTGAGGTTTTCATCCTCACGGACTTTTACAATCCTTAGCCGTTCAGTTGGGTGGAAAAACTGTTACTATTGATGTCGAGGTGGTCGATGCCCCCCTCGATTACAACCTACTACTCAGAAGAAGTTGGTTTTATGCTATGACTATCATCACCTCGTCGGTGTTTCGATGTGTACAATTCCCCCATCAAGGCAAAATTGTCACTATCGATCAACTAGATTTATGTACACCTGACGTTCGTGCCCCTGTCACCAACAACATTCCTTTTTTGGGAGACCACCAAGTTACGTATGAAAGCGTTGGTGTTGGCTTGTTGAAATATTCTAGCCTTATGGGTACCTTCCCTACACCACTTCCACCCACCACACATCATATTTCCATCGTCAATATGATTTTGACTATGGCTTATCAATCTTTGGAATCATCCGACCCTTGGATTGTACCTGGTCCTATGGAATTTGATGTGTTGGGTGACACTATGCCACTTAGCCCAGCCGAGGCCACATACATGGCTATTCAATCTGCCTCTCCCTCTCCAGACAACCCACATTTATTGGCACTTGATGCCTACTCGATGTCGTCGTAGTTGGATTCCCTATTGTCTGCAATCGATAACATTTCCCAAATTTTCCCTTCCAACGAATCTATAATGGAAATGCTTAGTATTGATGATGTACCTTGGGATGATAACCATCATTGATCCTCTTTTCTTCCACCTTTGGAAGAAATTCACAAAGACATACACTCTATATTCCCTCCTGATGTTACCAATTCTCCACAATCTCCCATGCTCACACAAGATACTCTTTCTGAGGGGAATATGGGTAATATCTCTACTACGATTGTGATTGATATTTCTATCAAAGAAGGCATTGTGGAAAACATTAAAATTGGTGCTAATTGCACACCCGAAGAAGTGGTCTCTTACACCACTCTGTTTAAAGAATTATGCGATGTCTTTGCTTGGAGCTACGAAGAAATGCCAGGAATCAACCCCTCGATTGTCGTGCATGAAATAAAGACATACCCAGGTGCGAAACCTGTTCGACAGAAACTCCACCCAGTTCATCCCAAGAAAATCACAGCTATAAAGGCAGAAGTTGAGAAACTTTTAAAATCTGGCTTTATCTATCCTGTTCCTTTGACAGAATGGGTCTCCAACCTTGTTCCGGTTGCCAAAAAACAGGGAACCATTTGTGTCTGTGTTGACTATCAGGATCTCAATAAAGCTTGTCCAAAGGACAACTACCCTACGCCCTTCATCGACCAAATCATTGATAATTGTGCTGGGAGCGTAATATTCTCTTTCATGGATGGATTCTCCGGGTATAACCAAATTGAAATTTTACTTGCTGATCAACATAAGATGGCCTTTATTTTCCCATGGGGAACTTTCACCTATCGAAAGCTACCTTTTGGTCTCAAAAATGCTGGTGCTACTTTTTAGTGGGCCATGTCATATGCTTTCCATGATATCAAGCATATTGCAGAACCTTACCTCGACGATTTACCTGCCCACTCATCCAATCGATCAGATCACATTGATCACTTACGAGATATTTTTCTTTGATGTTGGTTTTACCGTATCCGCTTGAACCCACATAAGTGTATTTTTGTTGTCGAATCTGGTTGAGTCCTCGGTTTTATTGTCTCTAAAGATGGGATTTGGGTGGATCCCTTAAAGATCAAGGCTATTCTAGCCTTAACCCCGCCTACTAATTTGACCCAACTCCAAAGTTTGCAAGGAAAAGCAAACTTCCTTCGCCGTTTCATTTGTAACTACGCTGAGATAACTAAAGGATTCATGCGGTTGCTACAGAAAAACACCCCTTTCATCTGGGATGACATTGCTCAATGGTCATTTGATTCTCTCAAGCATGCCCTGACCCACGCACCTTTGTTGCATCCTCCAGAGTATACAAAGGACTACATCCTTTACTTAGCCGCCTCCACTTCCACTATTGCAATGGTGTTAGTTCAAGAGGACCCCAACGGTGAGTAACATGTGATCTATTACCTAAGTAAGAGTCTATCTGGACCCGAACTCCGATATTCACATGTAGAGAAACTAGCTCTAGCAGCCGTCATCGTTGTCCAGAGATTTCGCCATTACATCTTACTACGCACCACCACAGTGATTGCGGACTCAAACCCCATGTACCATATCTTGACACGTCAAGTGCTCAGGGGAAAATACTCTAAATGGATCGTCATCCTTCAGGAATTCGATCTTGAATTTGTGAAGTCCAAAGCCAAAAAGTCCCTGGTGTTTACGGAGCTCATCTGCGACCTCCCCCATGCTGATGAAGACATCAAACCTAGACATTCTCTCCCTGAAAAAACTCTTTTCCTCATCATCACCTCTGATCCTTGGTATGGAGACATCCTCCTTTACCTCCAAACCCAATGCTTTCATCCTAACACTTCCCATGAAGAGCGTCGGCGTATTCGCCACCATTCTCGTCGTTATCTTATCGTCGGTGACACCTTGTACCGCCGTGGTATTGACACTATCCTTCGACGATGTTTGATTCATGCAGAGGCTGAACGCATTCTGAACGACTGTCACCTTGGAGCCTGTGGTGGTCACCTTTCTGGGATGGCCACAGCCCAAAAAATTCTACATGCTGGCTATTTTTGGCCCTCAATTTTCAAAGATTGTATTGAAGCAGTCAAAAAATGCCCACCCTGCCAATTTTTTAACAACAAGGCACGCACCCACCCTACTACGCTGCACCCCATTATTGGCATCGGCCCCTTCACCAAGTGGGGTATCGATTTCATGTAATGTAAGCCTACCTCAGTCGGGGGGCACGATTATATAATCATCGTCGTCGACTACTTTACAAAATGGGCTGAGGCTATGCCTACCTTTCTGAACGATGGTCTTACTGTAGCTCTTTTTGTTTTTAACCACATCATAACTCATTTTGGTGTACCACGCGCCATTGTCATTGATCACGATGCACACTTTAAGAACCGGATGATGAGTGAATTGCATGCCAAGTTGGGTTTTCGCCGTGAAAAATCATCCCCATACTATCCTCAAGCCAACGGACAAGTTGAAGCCATCAACAAGGTCCTCAAAACCATGATTCAACGCATGGTAGGGGAAAATAAAAATCCTGGCATCTACAACTTTTCTCCGCTCTCTGGGCTCACCGTACTTCCGTGAAAACCATAACTGGGTTTACTCCTTTCCAGTTAGTGTATGGCATCGAAGTCGTTTTACCAATCGAGTGTGAAATTCCATCTCTGAAAGTTAAAGTAGAACTCCTACCCCATACTTCTACCGAAGAAGAATGTTTCTTATATCTGACCAAACTAGACGAAACACGTCGTGATGCCACTCTTGTTAACGAGGCACATCAAAAACGGATAAAAAATCAATACGACAAATCCATCCATCCTTGGACTTTTGCGGAAGGAGACTTAGTCCTCGTCTATGACCAGGCTCATGACAAACTAGGGACAGGTAAGTTAGAACCTCTGTGGAATGGCCCTTACATTGTGAAATGTGTTCTGCATAGAGGCACCTACGAGTTAGTCGATTATGATGGAATTTCCCTAGGAGAGCCCCGGAATGGGCTTTACCTTAAAAAGTACTATGCCTAGATCACCTAGCATGTGTATGTTGTACATTATTGTATTTTAGTTTGGTGTGTCTATTTCTTTCGCATGCTCAAGTCTTTACCTTTTCCACTCATAACTGTGCCTTGTGTTTTCATGTGCAGATGATGTCTTCCTTTCCTATGTTTGTCGGGTTTGCGGATGGCGCTAGTCGACACACCCGGAACATTGCTTCAGCAGCATGGGTCATTTACCAATTTGACGAGGTGGTGAGTTCAAGAGGTATTTTCCTAGGACCAGTGACTAATAACATGGCAGAGTATCATGTCGTCATCAGACTTTTGACCCAAGCCTCTTCCCTAGGCATCTCTCATATCATTGTTAACCTAGACTCCCAACTCGTGGTCTATCAACTCAATCGTATCTATGCTATTTGTAATCCTATCCTACTACATCTCCACCTACAAGTTTGTCGTCTTGAACGAATATTTGTTGGGTATGTGTTATATTCTTTGCACGAGTAGAAGTGTCTAAGCGCTTGTGCTGGGCGCGTAGGGGGGTGCAGGGGGGCAGCGCCCCCGAAATTTTTTTTTTCGGGCCAACATATTTTCGTCGGGCCGACATATTTTCACCGGGCCGACATATCTCCAGGACGACATATTACCAGGACCACATGATATTAGGTGGTTTTCGGCACATGGTTTTTGCCGATGGTTTTCTAGTTCCGGTTAAGGAATTAGGATTTTGGACTAATCCAGGTCATTGGGTTAGGGTTTTGGATGCCGCTGGCTCCTATATGTATATTGTATTGTAAACAATGTAACACAGTGTATGAATATAATATATGCTGGTTTTCCCGGTTTGGGTTTCCAGGTGAAAAATCTCTGTGTAATGTTTGTATTTGCCATTGTATCTTTTCTGTTCTTTTCTGAATATCAGTTTGCAATAGATATTGTACAAGGTTAGAATTTACATTTGGTATCAGAGCTTTATTGGCTTCAGGGGGACGCCTTTGTCATCAAGGGTTTGGCTCAGGACTATGATAAGCCTTGTTACAGTGGGAGATCTGCGGTATTATTTTTCAGGTGAAAAGAAATGGCAAGCAATTCGAAGATGGAGATCGAGAAGTTTAATGGGAAAAGCTTTGAGCTGTGGAAGATCAAGATGGAAGATTTTTTGGTGGACAGAGATCAGTGGATCACGGTAGATCCAAGTACGACACCTACAGGAACTTTTGAAGATGACTAGAAAAAGACGGATCGGAAGGCAAAGAGCACAATTTGACTGTGTCTCTCCGATTCAGTATTACTGAATGTGTCAAAGGAAGCTACAGCCAAAGATTTATGGGAAAAGTTGGGGAAGATGTATCAGTCTAAGTCCCTGGTAAATAAACTATTCCTGAGAAAGAAGATGTATAACTTGAGGATGAGAGATGGAGACTCGGTGGCAGAGCATTTGAACGCCTTCAATACTGTGGTAAGTCAGTTAGTATCTGTTGATATTAAA
>ML779375.1:773564-796788 GCA_009831015.1 Picea engelmannii
TTACAGGTTGGTGCATGGTTGATGCACTTGTTTATGGTACATGTTGATTATAGTTTGGTGCATGGTTGATGCACTTTTTTTATGGTACAAGTTGATTACAGGTTTAGGTACAGGTTGATGCAGGGTTCAAATTTATTGGTATAGGTTTACAGTGGTATATCTCACAGTGATTGTGTGACAGTGGTTCCATCATTCTACTTCTACTTCAGGGTGGCAGGACGGGGCAAGGACAGGTGGTTGTAGCCACCTTTCGGTTGTAGCCGGAGAACATTGGGGGTTGTAGCCATAGATTTGGGGAGTTGAAGCTTCCCTCAGGTTGTAGCCTGAGAAACTAGGGGGTTGGAGCCTCCTTCCAGTTGAAACTAGAAAACAAAGGAAGTTGGTACTTCCAATGAATGTAATTCTTCAAGACATATAAGAAAAAACATTCCGTGGTTTTCTCCCGATTTGGGTTTCCACGTAAAACACTGGTGTACTGTGTATGTGTGTGATTATTTATTTATTATTGCTCATTATTGGATAATAATTCTACATTGATATAACATTTGAAGAAAAAGGATTATAATTACATGATTACTGATTCACCCCCCCTCTCAGTAATCCAACAAAATCGATGTTGACTAAGAACATCATTCTGATGGCGCATGTTAATCTTCCATGGGTTGACGAGTTGAGTGGATTTAAGTAGGAATGGTGAACCATAGGTGTCGAATGGATCCTAACTATAGTTTGGGAAGTCTGGCATGCATCGAGACTGTCAATCAAGAAAAAAGGATTAGTCCTCGATACCATATTTGTCAGAGGTAAGCGAAAAATTTATACCCCATCCCTTAAAAAGGTACCTAGGGTTCAAGTGTGTGACATGGAGCCATGTGACCAATAATGGAAGTCAGATTGGTGGTTGACATAATTAATAATTGTTGACAGTTTTGGTCTCTTAAAGAAGGCAAAGGGTCGATTGAATAAATTCATGAATGAGACAACACAAATTTTCTCCTTCAAGAACTTAGACTCCATACAACAAGTCACATATGACAGAAGCCACAAGAGTCCCAACGATTGGCAAAGGATAAGGCCAAAGGTGAAAAACATCACCAGAAGAGTGGTATCGGGGGAAAGATGCAATCATAGGCAGAAAAGAGAGAACAATGAGTGGTGGAAAAAGAGAACTTAGTGCATATATGATCTAGGTGGATATCGATGGCCACCCGCCTTTTTCAACTGTCTCAAAACAGTTTTCTAGCAATTTTGGTAATTTACTCTTTTTAGCAGTTTTTAACTTTCGGGGCCATTTTGAGGGCCTAAATGAAGGTTTGTTGGGATCGAGCTTCTCAATGATAGTTGAAGTCTCTTATTAATCCCCCTAAATGAATCTCCTTTATGATACCTTTCCAGCAAGCTACCATGCGCCCCAAATGGGGATCGTATGCCAAAGTTACGCCCTCGGGAAGTTGATACACCAAACTACCCAAAACGGGGTCCACAAAATTGTTGGTTTTTCATCTTCTGGGGTTAGGGTTTTGGATTTTATTTATGATAAAAATGTCTTTGGATCCTCATTGTAAAATCATCTTCTTGTGAATGCGAGTAGCCATCACATCTCTTCTCAGAGATAAGTTGCCACCATTCTAGCGAGTCTTTCGCTCTGTATTTTTACAGTCTCTTTACATTTCTTTCATTAATAGAAATCATGTATTACTGTATATCTGTGTTTATGGTTTCATCTCTTATACATTTCTATTGTATTATTGGATATCTGTGATATCTCTGTGCATTTCTTTATTATATCTTCGCTCTCATTTCGTGCCGAAAATAATTTGGATCTATGGTATCAGGGCAGGCTGCTCTTGCTCATTTTTTTCAGTGCATGTCCCCAACGAGGTTCGAGTGTATAAAGTTGGGTCTTGAGCTTGTCTCTCTTGAATACAATCTCTCTCACATGCCCAAGAAACCCTCCACGATGGAAGAAAAGAAAAACAACGGAGCAGACAATTCTATCAATATGTTGCTTGAGCAAGCTCTCATGCGACAGAGGGCCGAAATGATGGAGAATTTTTCCCATATCCTTGAACTTATGTCGATAGAAACAGGAACATATTCATCAAACAACCACTTTGGAAGTACCTCTCCTTTCAAGGTATAGGTTAATTTTGATATTCCTATATTTGAAGGTCAAATAGATGTGGATGCCCTAGACAAATGGTTAAATCTGTTAGAAGGTTATTTCTCCGTTCATAATTTTTTTGACAGGGAAAAGATCACCTTCACACTCCTTAAAGCTCTCCCCCAAGTCAAACATTCATGGGAAACTTACAGGGATCAAAGTTCCACAGAGGAGTCTGGAATATATGGGGCCGAGCCCACTTGGGATTTTTTTGTGGATGTAGTAAAGGAACAATATTACCTTGTTGGAAAATATGAGGACTAGTACATGAGATGGACCACACTGCAGTAAGAGAGGGGCCAAGCAGTTCTGGAGTTCACCAATACCTTCCATACCTTATGCACCAAGTTGGATATCAAAGACTCTGAACGAAATTTGGTTCTGAAATACCGTGGGGCTCTACACAGATACATCCAAACTGAAATGGATTTTCTGGACATCTCATCACTCGATGCTGCTTATCGATATGTTGTTAAAATCAAGAAGAAATTTAAGCACTAGAACAAATGGGAGTTTGGGTCTGCAAATTTGCAACAACCAAAGTATGATAAAGATGGCCCTAACAAACAGTCTCTTGAAAATCAGTCCAAGCCACAGGAAAAGAAGGTTCACGAGAAGACAAAGAAGGACACCGTAAAATGGTGTGATTTCCACAAAATCCCCTGGCACAACACTGAGGAATGTTGCTCAAAACAGTCATTGTTGGCCGAGATCAAAGACAAGGAGCCGAACCCTGATTCAGAATCTGATTCTGAAAATACTGGTAAAAGACAGATCATCGACGCAGACCCCACTACTATTGTCACAACCACAGCAATTCAACCAGAAGAACCCACCGATCCTAAAGAGAGGGTGCACCTTTTTCATTCACAGATGTGGGTGAAGGGGACCCCGCCGCATTTTATTATTGATAGTGGAAGCCATAAGAACCTCATCTCAGTAGAGGTCATCAAATAGTTGGGATTGTCGACAACACCACACCCGCAGCCATACAACATCGGGTGGCTTAGCCAAGGATGAGATCTTTGTGTCATCCAAAAATGTCGATTGTCATACAACATCCAACCCTTCAAGGATGAGGTATTATGTGATGTTTCCCTATTGGATGTTTGTGATGTTCTCTTGGTCCAACCATATATGTGGAAGCACCATGTTGTTTATGAGTCTTGACCCCGCAGTGTCATTGTTTCTCTAGGGGTCCATCTCTACAGAATACCAGAGGTTGTTCTGACTATTGTTCCACCTAAACAATTCCGCAAGGTAGTATCTCATACTACAAAATTCAGCTTCTTCACAATCTGTTCAAAAGGTGAACAGAAGGATATTGCAACCACTACAGTCTTGGCCCAAGCACCTTCTATCCAACAGAAGCAGGTCGACAAGATTGCAACAAAGTGTAAATATTCCTTCTACACACAGGAATATCATGTAGCCAGACTGGTTAAAAATGTCCAACCCTTCCATCCACGTGTTTGTGACAACCTTCAACAAGCTAAGCAAAGCAACTTCTCCAACAAGGCAAGCAACTCATCAAGATGCAGATTCAACAAACGATTTTCCCTCTCCCCGGGGCACTCAATGAAATGGAGACCATTTCTTCCTAAGGAGGGAGGATTGATCTAGGTGGATATCGGTGGCCACCCACCTTTTCCAACTGGCTCAAAACTGTTTTCTGGCAATTTTGGTAATTTACTATTTTTAGCAGTTTTTAACTTCTGGGGACATTTTGAGGGCCTAAATGAAGGTTTTTGGGGATTGAGTTTCTCAAATATATTCGAAGGCTCTAATTGATCCCCTAAATGAATCTCATTGGTGATACCTTTCCAACGAGCTATCGTGCACCCCAAACAGGGATCGTATGCCAAAGTTACACCCCTGGGAAGTTGATACACCAAACTACCCAAAACGGGGTCCAAAAAATTGTTGGCTTTTCATCTTTCGGGGTTAGGATTTTGGATTTTATTTATGATAAAAAGGCCTTTGGAGCCTCATTGTAAAATCATCTTCTTGCGAATGCAAGTAGCCATCAAATCTCTTCTCAGAGATAAACTACCACCATTCTAGCGAGTATTTCGCTCTGTATTTTTACAGTCTCTTTGCATTTCTTTCATTAATAGAAATCATGTATTACTGTATATTTGTGTTTATGGTTGCATCTCTGATACATTTATGTTATATTATTAGATATCCTTGATATCTCTATGCATTTCTTTATTATATATCTGCTCTCATTTCGTGCTGAAAATAATATGGATCAATAGATACTATGAGGAGGAGTAAGTGAGTGACGAGCTCTCAGGCTAAGGGCGCAATGAATAGAGATGTTCATTGGTGCATATTGAAGAGAATAAAAAAGTGGAGAGATTCCCTTGAACAAAATACAAAGCTCATCAAATTTAATGATGATCACCTTGAAATAAAGACCCATATCCATAATGGAGCAATGAAGGGCCGCAGCTTGGTACTTACTGGACAGAAACCAACACTAGTAAGGGGAGGTCATCGAGGAACTGTATAGTAGATAAGGGACTCCCTTGTGTAGAGGAAATCCAGTTGATAAACTACCTGATAAACCTATGGAAGCCCTGAGCTCAATGGGAAGGGGGAAACTTCTGGTGTTGTAAGTGGAGGAAGGAGAGTAACCTTCTTGGATTATCTGATATTGAAGACCAGTTGAATCATTCCCTTGTGATATCATGGCTTGGAACAGGGGTGGTGTATTGTAGGAAGGCACTCTATTGTATGGCCTAAGGTTGGGAGGAAAGGCATCCTCTCTCAATCAGTCGGTTGTTGATATTTTCTCCAAACAGATAAGTGTTTAACCTGGATTGTTTAGTGTATGACAATTATGTAAATATGTGGTTTCCAATTTAATGGGAAAATATGAATACAAGTAAATAATGAATCGAAATTCCTGAGTAAAATGGAATGTGTCTGGTTTCCTTCATTGTTTAAATTTGTTATTCTGTGAAGTTAATAAAATTCAAGATGATGATGTATACCTATTGATGGGTCCAAAATCGATCTATCAAGTAGGTAAGGGAGAACGCCCAATGACAAGCCCTAATTAGAATCGCTCTCGTTTGGGATGGCATTTTCAATAGGTATGTAGGCCTAGCTGCCACTCTAACTATTATCTAAATATGAATCTGAGAACCAAAGGTTCTCAGATGAATTAAAATCTGATTTTAAACTAAGTTATAATGCCTACTACTATTCTAAGATGCAATCCTAACTAATTCTAAATAGTCTTGATCAAGAGAAAACCTCTGGAATGAGCACAGTAAAATGTAATACTATTTGCAAAGAATTAATTCACATATACGAGTATATTGAAGTGACCATACAATACACATGAAACAATTAGTTATTTCATCAAATTATCAAATCGTCGTTGTACTCATGAGGAAATCTAGGCAAAATGAACATACAAAGTATAGTAGAGAAAAAATTCATAAAATTATAATCCACATATCCATAAAATAAACACATACAACAAGAATAGTCTCATTTGCGCATATTTGTTACCAAAATTTCCATAGATGTCTCTTGTTCCATTCATCATACAGTAAAATTATTGTTTTGATTTAATACAGAACCAAAAGCCCTATTTCTAATCGTAGTCTCTTTTTTAATAAGTAAGAGAGACTTTTTACCATTCTGAAACCGCTTCCTTTCATGGGATAGTTAGGGCTTGTCCCTTTGTTTTCCCATTTGGATGACAAAACAAGATGCTGGAGAACACAAAATGGATCAGTTGCAAATCCATCATGATGATGTTATCCTTTGTGCTTCCATGTGATACTGATACTCCTTCCAGAGTGCATGTTCTT
This sequence comes from Picea engelmannii, assembly GCA_009831015.1. Taxonomy (NCBI): domain Eukaryota; kingdom Viridiplantae; phylum Streptophyta; class Pinopsida; order Pinales; family Pinaceae; genus Picea; species Picea engelmannii. The sequence continues at coordinate 779,562 of ML779375.1, forward strand.
TCATAATTTATTCTATATTACTGGATTGCATCTTCTCCAAGTCTAATTCCCCATCGCACATCTTAGTAGAGACTTTCATCTTAAGTTCTTGTGTTGTCCTTTTGATGAAATTTCGGGTCGTTGTGATTAATTTCATGGGATTCAACAAATATTCATCAATAATTCCTTGATTTTCCTCTGTAAGTTGGTCAATAGCTACTTGACTAATTTCCCTTTTTTCCTCTACTTCAGCTATCCTCAATTTGTTTGGTGGTGCATCATCGATGGGAGGCATGAATTTCATTCTGAATTCTTCTAGTAGATCATTTGAATTGTTCAACAATCTTTTGCAGGCCTTGGTAGCTCCTTCCTAAATAGTTCAGATGTCCTGCAGTAAGGGTTTCCATGTGTCAAAAAGACTTGACCTTCCAACTTTTGCTTGTTGGAATATGTTGGAAGAGTGTCACATGGATCTTGTACACTCCTCGCCAATATATGATTCTATCAAAAGCATTATTATATTTTTGGTACATGTCTTTAATTTCATCAATTTGGTCTTCCAACCTTATCTAGTCATCTATGTTTCTATGTATGACATTCAAGATGCAGAAACACTTCTTTTTCTCCAAATTCATATTATCATTTAGGTTCATGGCCTCTTCTCTTATTACTTCCAAAGCAAGAGTGGTTGCTTTGTTTTCTTCCAAGGCCTTCTCAAGTTTTTCTTTGTCATGCTCTAATCCCAAAATTTTGTATTCTTGTTGCTCAACAAACATGTTGGTTTTATTCATTCTATTTGCAAATTGGACAATTCCTGAGCATGCCCAATCTTGATTTGTTCTATTTATTCAAACCATTTCTTTTTGACATCATCTAGCTCTTTCGAGTGCAGATCTTGGTTTATATGTACTCTCTTTTCAAACTCTACATTTATTTCATCCTTTTGAGTTTGTAAGGCCTTATGTAACTCTTATGTGCGACATTTCTCAACAACCCTGGTTACCATTTCAAACTCCGAAGTGATTTTATCATTTTTATCTTATACAACTTTCTCCACTTCTTCTTTGTGGATTTTCCTCTTTTTCCTCAATTGCTTTGAGAAACTCAAATGAGATGCCCTCTTATTGTATACTAAGTTTCTTTTCAAGCTCAACAATTTTAGCTTGTGTAGTGTCCAGTGCTATAGTGACTTCATAGATAGACATTGTATTTTCTCCTGCAAATGCATGAAGTACATAGGTGGAATGTATAGAATTCTCCTTTGGATCGGACCCTAACTCCCATTCATTGAATCTCTTTGTGGATGATTGGCTTCTAGTTGTATCTCCTTTTTTCCTTTTATGTGATCTCTTCTCAATTCCTTTAGTTCTATGACTGTAATAGTACTCTCCTACAATAACTACAATATCTTCTAAATTTAGTACTTGTGAAGAGAAGGTTAATTTCCTGGAATGGCCATGAGGGGAGTACATTCCTGGGGTGGAATGTTCACTATGCCCACGTTTGGAGTTGATGGGATATTTTTAGTCTCATTTCATTGTTTTTGTCTTTTCCATTATGCTTCCTGATTTGTTTTCTTTCTTGCTTCAGCTTCAGCTGCCAGTCTTTCCTTTTCCTCTTTATCTCTTTTATGCACCTTTGCTTTTGCTACCAATCTCTTCTCTTCCTTTTCGGATTTCAAGTGTTGAAGGGAATCTTGATGGGATTTTATTTCGTCTTCCTTCTTTTTTCTCCTTTCATCATCCATCATTTTAAGTGTTTCTTCTTTCTTCCTCTTCTCATCTACTTTGGAGTTCTTCTTGGGTTCAATTTTCAGTTTCCCTTTACCATCTTCCTAGTTCTTTTTTCCCTTTTCAACTTGCTTTCTCTGATATTCGTCCTCTGTATTTATTCACTTTTGATATATTTCCTCTGATTTTCGTATATTTTCTTGTCCATTGACTGGTAAATTCTTTTGGTCTTCCTCAAGAAGCAGTTGGAATTGTTCTTGTAAGATATTCTTCTTTTCTTCTTGTTCCCTTTGCATTTTTTTCCTGGCCACATCATCAGGTAGTCTATGTAATACCCCTCTTCGAAGAACACGACTCCTTTGAATACCTCTTCTGAAAAATTAATTTCATCTATCTTGGAATGAGTGAGACTCGGAGACTTAATGTGATTCACTACCATGTCATGTGCATAGTGTTCTCTATCCTCTCCAAGGCACAAACATATTTCTTGTAAGGATTTTGCCTGTTTTCTGGCATGGGGACCATTTGAAAAACTGTAGCTTCATATATTCACAAGGAAAGTGGGTCATAGTTTCTTACTACTAGCCAACAAGAGAGAGGTTACACCAATCGCCATGGTCTGGTAAGTAATTGATCTTATTAGCAACCTGTCAGGGACATAACAAGGAAGGAGGTGTGGGGCCCCAATACTGCCATATACTCTATTGTAAGTGCAGTATTTCCCTAAGTACCAATCTGCTACATCTTTCATCCCTACCATGGATTCACTTGATATTCTATATTTTGAGAATCTGAAAATAATAGTATGGAGAGGGGAAAGAAAGGAGTCACATATATTATAGAAGTTGTAACACACCTAACCTCTTAAACCCCACTTAGGCTGATGGGGTGTCAAATTCCTCTTCTAACAAACACATTTTATCTTTAATTAAACCTCACAAATGGATTCAACTTGTTGATAGCTTTCCAATGATTGTAATCATGCTCAAAACTGAGCTCTAGATCCAAAGATACAGCCTCCCAAAGTTTCCTAGACTCTCTTGGCCTAAATCCACCTCACTGCCACATGGTGTCTACGTGGCACCTTGTTATTTGTGCCATCCAATGTGGCAATGATGTGGCACCATTTTGGCACCTGTCTAACCCACCAAGTCATGATTTTTAACCATGTAAGCCTAACGACATCACCGACTTCATTCTGGTGGAGCACCAAGCAATCAGAACTGAAAGCTCCAACAATGATCCACCGATCGAGCCCCTCCTAGATCCAACGATCCTTGGGCCGAGCATCCAACAACTCAAATTGTGTCAGAGACTTTAACTAGCACCGAGGTTAACATCCAAGTCTCTGACACACCTCGTAATGCAGGGGTGGGACCCACAAAGATCCATGACTAAGATTGCATCTCGCCTCCCCACATATCAATGGTCCTCGTTCCACCATAGGTTTTATTTTATCGTTGTCAGACTTTTAAAGTCCTGGAACTCAGCCACTCATGACGATCAGTCTTTGTTGACAAAGGGTTGAGATTTACCCATCCCACCAAATCGACGGTCTCAAACTCTCCTAGCCCATCCCATGGTTTCTTTACTGGTTAACCCACTGATTGGGACTTAGTCATTTTACAAGTTCTATAGGGTTCAGTCCAGGTAATCTAGAGTAAATAAAAACACTCTCAAACCATTGTTGGTCTCTCAACCTCATAAAAAAGGAAGATCTTTCATATCTTTCAAGATTTCCACAAAAGCTTGAGGCTTTTTCAAGATTTTCACAATTCAACACCTCAATTAGATGCCATGGTAACATAACCCAATTTCCCGAGAATTCACATCGTTAGTTATAAGAACTTACATTTCCCATTACATCAAACATTTACATACACACAACATTCACATTCAAATTCAACAACTAAGTTAAACACTTATCTGATAAGGAAATTGCCAACACCTACTGACTAAGAGAGGATGCCCTTCCTCCCAACCTTATTCCATACTATATAGTTCCTCCTTATAGTATGCCACCCCCGTGATAAGCCACAATACCACTAGGGGATTGATTCAGCTGGATTTCCAAACTTAAAATGATCCAGGAAGGTTACTCTCCTTCCTCGTCTGACACAACAAAGGTTGCCCCCTTCCCACTGAGCTTGCAAACTCTATATGTTTGTTGAGTGGTTTATCAAATATATTTCCATTGCACAAGAGACTCCCTTAACTTCTAAACAATCCCTCAATGAACTCCCCTTACAAGTGATGGATTTTGTCCAGTACGCACCAAGTTGTATCCCACTATTTCTCCAGCTCAGAATTTGAGTCTTCTTTGTTCAAGGTGATCATCAATAACTCAGACAAGCTTCTTGTTTTCTTCAAGGAAATCCCTTCATTTTATTCTCTTCTTAGATCTATGCTCACAAACAACTTTTTTCGCTACACCATTGCTTAGTGAGTTCGCTACTCACTCATTTTTTCTTGATTTAGCTCTCCCTGAGCTTCTTTGTGCTTTGCCTGTTTTTCTCTTGTTCTTTTTTTTGTTGTCTTTTTTTTCATCCTAATGGATTCTTCCCTTCTTTCTACTCTCTATATCCCTCTTGTGTTGCTCATCTGGTGGTGTTTTTCCACCTTTTGTCTCATCCTTCCGAGTCCTCTTGGGATTGTTTCCTTGTTTCCTCACTAACAAATCTAGTTCATCTTCACCCAACCATTCAATCAATTCCTACTTCATCAATTCTTTCTGGTGTATCATGGCCAGTATTGTCAAGGTTATTCCCTCTCAGTCAGTGGTTTGGTGTTTTCATTAAATTAAAACATAGTTATGTGCTTCATAAATACACTTACATGAAGTCTTAGCATAATTACAGTCTTGGGGGGGAATAGGGAGTTACATTCCCCTCCCCCTTAAGAGAAACACTGCCCTCGGTGCTTAAAACGCCATGTATGTGCAATTATACAATAAACAAAAATGGCTATGGCTATATCATGGCATCTTCCAACTCCCACATAGTTTCATCTTCTCTAAAGTGCTTCCATTTCACCTTGACCTGCATGATGGTTCGATTTCGGAGCATTGTTTCTTTCCTTTCCAGGATGCATTGGGGTTCGGACTAGAATTATCGTGATGGTTCCACCTGTATCACAATCCAATCAATTACATGATTAGGGTCATGCACATACTTCTTTAACAAGGATACATGGAACACATTATGAGTTCTAATAGTAGGTGGTAATGCAAATCTACATGCTATTGGTCCTATTCTTTCTAGACTTCAAATGGTCCACAATATCAGGGTGCTAACTTAGCACATGCTCCCATTATATGGGAAATTATTTTTGGTTTCACTTGGAGATACACATGGTCTCCTATTTTGAAGTCTCTGTGAGTTCTCTTGCTATCATCATAGCTCTTTTTTTTGTCTTGGGAAACCTTCAGGTTCTACCTTATCTTAACCATGACATGTTCCATTTCTTTCAACAATTCTGGTCCAAGTGTGATTTTTTCCATTGGATTGTCCCAGCTGATTGGAACTCTACACTTTATGCCATACATAACCTCAAACATGCTCATTTTAAATGATTCCTGATAAGCATTGTTATAGGAAAACTCTACCAAGTGTAGCTACTCTTCCCACTACTTGGGTTGATGCATAACACACATCCTTAACATGTCTTCCAATATTGTGTTCAACCATTCGGTCTAACTATTTGTTTGACGGTGGCAGGCCATGCTAAATTCCAACTGCGTTTCCAAGCATGCAAATAATATTTTCCATAAATTTGAGGTGAACTTAGCATCTAGGTTTGAGATTATGGTTTTAGGTAAACCATGCAATCTAAAAATTTCTTTGATAAAAATGTTAGCAATGTCTATGGATTTAAAGGTATATTTTATGGGGATGAAGTGAGCTTCCTTGCTCAACTTATCCACTACAACCATGATTGCATCATGTTGTTTGATTGTCTTTGGAAATTCTATGATAAAATACATGGAAATTATTTCCCATTTCCACTCTGGAATATGAAAAGGCTGCAATAACTCAATAATATGTATGTGCTCAAATTTCACCTGTTGGCACTCTAAACATTTTGCAATGCATTGGGAAATTCCCTGCTTCATTCCAGGCCAATAATAAAATTTTCTAACTGTTGTCACCATTTTCTGGTAACCAGGGTGACCTACATATGATCTTCTATGGAACTCATCCATAATCAAGTGCCTCAAATCAGTTGAATTAGGAACATACATCATGTTTTTATAGAATAACAAACCATTGGCCCCAAGCTAATATCCTTCATACCTTTTTTCCCTAGGTTCTTGACGTAACCCTTCCTTCACTTGATTAAAGAAATCATCTTCCTTCAAGAGGGTCTTAAGCCTCTACTCAATGTCAAACTCTCCTACACTTGTGGTTTCTAGGTGTATAGCATGCACACTTCCACTGAGTGTGTCTGCCACTCTATTCTCCTTCCCTTTAATATGTTCGATTTCAAAATCAAACTCGTTGATCAACGCCATCTTTTTGGCCTATATGGAATTCAACCTTGGTTGGTCAAATAGGTACTTCATACCACAGTGGTCTCTCATTAGGATAAATATTCTTCCGATCAAGTAGCACATCACATCTTCAATGCATGCATGATTGTTGCTAACTCTAGATCATGTGTGGCATACTTCTACTCATGCTCATTTAGATTTCGTGATTCATAGAAAATCATTATCCCTTCTTGCATGAGAACTCCATTGATTCCTTCCTTGCAAGCATATGTACAGACTAAGAAATATTTTTATGGGTCTGCAATCCTTATAACAGGGGCATTAGTTAATAGATGCTTCAGTTGTTGGAAGCTATCTTCACATTCCAGTGACCATAAAAAATTATTCCCTTTTCTTTGCAATTAAGTAATAGGGTTATCAATCTTGGAAAATCCCTTTATGAACCTTCTGTAATACCCAACCAATACCATAAAAAATCTTACTTCTGTCACATTTCTAGGGGCGATCCAATCCATGATTTCCCTTATCTTTTTGGGCTCGATTTCCACTCCTTCGGCTGAGATTATGTGACCTAAATATTGTATTTCTCCTTGGAAGAAATCACACTTGTTGAGCTTAGCGGACAATTGGTGTTCTCTTAACACCTGTAACACCATTCTGAGATGTTCTTCATGCTTCTCTCGGTTCTTGGAATACACCAAAATGTCATCCACAAGCACTAAGACAAACTTGTCTAAATATATGTAAATCAGAGGATGTGGGGATATTTAGGCCCAACCAACAAGGGTTCTTTCTGGAAAGATGGTTTATGTTTTGGTAGAAAAAGCATTGGCTTACCTCATTTCTCATCAATTAATACAAGGTCGTATCAAAGACAATCCTTTCTTGAAAAAAGGAGTGGAGTCATTGCTAAATGGCCACTTTGTAGATGATTCCTTCCTTATTTTTGTGAACATTTAGTTCTAGAATCCATTGCAATAGAAATCAAAGTTGTAGACAAAGCCTTCATGACTTGCCTGTTTGGATTGTGGATTAGATTTGGTCATGGATCCATCTTTGTCTAGATATTAAATTCCTTGGCATCCCTTTTCACTTATAAGCCTTACTAGAGGCCTTTAGGATACAATGATCTAGTCGGTGGAGAAGAAGATTAAAAAGTGGTTAACATAGCCCATGGCTATAGTTTCTGAATTCTAAATGCGTAAAAAAAAATTAGCAGCAACGCATGCTTACCAATGCTTAATAATGACTTGAGAATTTTTTTGTAGCTCACTTTGGGCCAACATAGATGGAGGTAAACTATTTCACAAAGTTAATTAGAGACTATTGTACTTCCAAAAACTAGGGAGGGATGGGGATTATTAAGATGCACACTGATATCCAGGCATTTCATTTCAAATTGGGTATGAGATAGTTGGAAGAAAATAAAGTCTACAAGGTGCTTTTGAGAAATAGTGTTCAAATAAGATCTCCCCTATGAAACAAATCTTGGATGAGTCTCAATTTKCACACTCYCATTCTCACTRTAGCTTTTATCAYAGTGAAAGGRACACTTTTTATCAAAGTATTTGGAATGCCTAGAAGGAAATCAAACSCCATATCATCTAGAAAGGCCAAGCTTTAATATTTGTTTTATCCTTTTGCATTATAGTCTCATTTCATATTTGCATTGAAGGAAAATTATTGGTAAAGTATGCATATTTATCAACCCATATATTTTTTGGAAGATGCATCAACGCTCCCGAGGTCATAGTTGATTCCTAGAGTTAGGAATATTTACCTCAAGTTACCTTTGTTGGAGCTGGGAGGAAAATTTTGGATAACCAACCCAAAAAAATTGCTTATTGATCCAATCAAAGAAATCATCATTCACTCTCTTCTTATAAATCTTGGTCTACAATCTCTTGAAGCTTGGTGGAAGGACTAAAATTGAATATTGGGCTTGTCTTTATGAAGTACAAGATTGTGTATGGCTATGCATGGTGCTATCATATTTTTATTTTGGATGGTCGATTGAATAGAATTTGACATCTCAAATCTAAGAAAAGGACCTCACACTTTTCACTATGAAGATCCTAAAAAAATTGGTTGAGACCAAAAAGGAATTTTCCTCATCCTTGATTCTTGGGGGTATGGCTCTTAGAATCAATGTTGTCTACCTTAGCATTCCTCAACATAACTAACCAGTTTGTGGGACATCCAAAAGCCTCAAACACATGTTTTAGCACTACGTTTACACTAATTCTTCATGGAACTCGGTCACTAAATTGTGTGACCAACTTGTCCCTAATTCTATTTAGTGGAAGTTTCCTCTCCTAGGAGATGAGCTCCCTTGGGTTTTTGAGTTTTGCTCAAAATTGCATCTAATCAGAAGTGAGGTGATTTTTCACCTTTGGAAAAAATGAATGGTGCAATTAATCAGACACAGCCTATTCAAACAATTTCTTGGTAAGACAAATCTATAAGTTTTATTATGCAAATTCATAAGTTCAAGTTGGATTTGGTGCACTTATGCCAACCTATAGAATATGGGGGCTGCCCTTGTACTATGAATGGGGAAATACCCATTAACTCTTCATCCCATTAGGTGTGTTGCAAGAAATCCTAGAGATCTAACTGGACCTCACAAGGTTGTTTGAAAGGGGGAATACTACATAAATGACTCTCACCACCACACTATTAAGGTTTAAGCTATTATTAGGTTTCTTTTCAATTTACTAGATAACCATAGCATAGATAGGATCACTGAGAGAAACACAATCATAAGATACACAACATTTATCTTGGGAAACCTTCATGGGGAAGAAAACCCATAAAAAAATTCCTTAATATAGATAGCCAATACAATGCCAAGACAATAAACCAAACACTAGAGAATATCCTCTACTAAGAAATGCGCTTCTCTCTCTTCCTTCTTTCGGAAACTGGTAACTGCAACTTCCTTCAATACTTGTGCACTAGATGAGTGAGCTGAGTGAGTGATCAAATGAGTCGTTGGCTTCCTTTATTTATACAAACTAGAAGGTACTGAAAAGGTGTCTCTTCACTAGGCAGGGCCGACTTGTCTTTCTGAGTGGTTAAAACCACTTTAATTGCCCTCAGGGCCGACTTCTCAATTTGCATAATATATTTAGGGTTTGAACAATCCGCAAAAGGGGATTTGGTCAATTACAATGCCCGGCATGATCAATCCACAAAACGGAATTGATCTAATGAATAATAAATCAATAATAAATAGAATACTCTTTGCAGTTACAATATTTCAACACTCCCCCTTAACAAGAAGGGTGTTCTACAACATCATCAGGAGAGAGAGAGAGAGGGAAACAACATCAACAACATTTGGAACACTAACTAGCATATCTATAAATTATCAGAAGTTTTTCTCATCATCAATATCATCATTCATAGCAGGGAGTTGGAATGGCATCATCATCTGTATCAACATGGATTAGTATAACACTAATACATCATCATCAATAACAGAACAAGGATGACACAACATCAACAACAACAATATCACAGCACAAAGGTTGGACCATCATCAACAACAACAGTATCACAACACGAAGGTTGGAGCATCATCAACATCAGCACTAGGTTAGAAATCTTCAGCACGAAGCTGGAAATATTCAGCACTAGGTTGGCATCATAGCACGAGGTTGGCATCACAACAACATCAACATGAAGTTGGAAATCTTCATCACTAGGCTGGCATCACAACACGGGGCTGACATCACAACAACATTAGCATGAAGCTGGAAATCTTCAGCACTAGGCTGGCATCACAACATGAGGTTGGCATCACAAAAACATCAGCACGAAGCTAGAAATATTTAGCACTAGGCTAGCATCAAAACACTACTCCACCTTTCAAGGGAGGTCCTTTCGAACTACACCAATTTTTTCTCAAAAGTTCTCAAACTTTGCATGAGATAGAGGCTTGGTCAACACATCCGCAACCTGTTCATTCGTGCTAACATACTGGAGCTTTATGGCTCCTCTCTGCACCATATCACGGATGTAATGATATTGGATCTCTATGTGTTTTGACTTGTCATCGAACACATGGTTCTCTGTCATCTTTATGCAACTCCGGTTATCACATAGGATCATGGTTGCTTCCATCTCTAGATCGAACATACATGTCAACAACTTCTGAAGCCATATGGTTTCACAACTGGCGAAACATGCAACAATGTATTTTGCTTATGTCTTGTTGAGAGAATTGCTTGATTACTTCCTACTCTGCCATGAGATCATGGTTGATCTCAGACTGAAACAACATCCTGAAGTGCTCTTTCTGTCAAAGACACTTCCAACCCAATATGAATTGGTATAACCACTCAGTCTGAAGTCATAATCTCTATTATCACTGAGACCACAATCTAATGTACCCTTAAGGTACCTCATCACATGTTTTGCAACAACCAGGTGAACACATCTAAGCTCTACCAGAAATCGACTCAAGGTGTTCACAACAAAACATATATCTAGACCTCAACTCACATGTTTGGAAAGTTTCTAAATTTATTTTTAGTTATATTAAGGGGACTCTCACTTTATTTGAGTATACTTTCAAAGGAGGCATATATTTGGCATAATATGAAGATAGATTCCCCTTAAAGGATATGCATTGTAGTATTGGATTAAATATTATTTTTTAGTGTAGTAAAAAGGAACCAAGTATTTTGTTGTTATTAATTGAATTACAATACAAAGTATGTGTTCAAGTTGCATGGCTTATGGAGTTTTTTGGAGATATGGATTACTTGTATATTGATCCTCAAATAGTTTGATATAATTAAAGTTCTCACACTTGATCCAATATTTCATTTGAGAACTTATTGAACATGACAAAGTTCAAATTTCATAAGAGTGGAGATCAAATTGCAAATATTTATACAAAAGCATCATGTAAAGCAAAATTTGTGATATTCGAGCATGCTTGGATTGTAGAGAGTTTTCATTAAGAGGGAGTCACAATTATGTCAACTCCTGTCACCACCTTAACTCTTCAAATAAACATTAATGAGCAATGTTAGAGAGTTAATTTTCATTTATTTTATCCATCTTTTATGTTGAGAGGCACTCAACTTGTCCCACAATGTAAAATTAACCCAAACCTAATCAACGACTATGAATACAACACATGTTATGATCAAGGTCATTGACTTGGAAGAATTATGAGCTCCAAGGTACAGAACTGTACCTAGCTATCCAATATCCAATTTGGTAGCAAATGCTCTCTTGTTCTCTCCTAATGTATTTTCATCACTGTTATACTTCAGTCTTCATTGTGCTAAATTTCATTACTCTTATAGTGTTTATTGTGATTCTTCATTGTGCTAATCTTATTTGTGAGGTAGTGATAACTTATTTGTGTCAATGATTAAAATGCATTTCATATAACATCAATGTTTATATCAAGCTCTATGTTTTAATCTTTTAATCAGACCATCCTTTGGATTCTAGTGTTTCTTCTCCCTACTAAATCTTCAAAATCTTGATCAATTGTTTTGGTTAATTTGTTCCTTTTCACAGAGATAATTTTGACAAGCCAATATTATTGTTTATTTTGTTATTTCTTGTCAGTGTTCTCTTTTTCTATTATTAGTTAAACTTATTTGAAGGTAATAATTTCCCTCACATTTATAGAAAACATTTTCTTTATTAATTAGAAAATTTTTGAATATCAATTTTGTTGTTCCTTTTGAATCTTCATGAAAAGAGTAATAATTTGCTCTAAATTTACTATTTTTCCTATTTTAATTATGTTTTCCCAAAAATTGAAATTAAAATAATTATAAAATGTGGTCATTAATACAAAAGAGTTTGAAATAAATTGATATAGCTTTACTCTAAACTTTATTTTTTTATGTACATTTTTAATAATCCATAATAATTATTCAAAAAATATAATAATAATAAATATATTTTCTCTCTATTAATATATTTGAATATATTTACATCAACAAAATTTATTAATTTGAAATCTTTTTTTAATTATTTTTGACACTATTAACTATTTTTGTAACAAATAGTATATTGAAATTTAACACACTTTCTTAATTTGAATTTTTTTTTACACAATTAACTATTTTTGCAACAAATAGTATATTTAAATTTAACAAATATTATTTTCTATAGGAAAGAAAGAAAAGAATTTTGATACAACAAACAAAAGAATTTTGATACAACAAACAAATAGTATACTTAAATTCAACAAATATTACTTTCATAATTTTGATGACCAAAATATTATTGACAATTAACATCCACTTACTATTTAAGTCTAGAGAAGGGCATAACAAAAATCACAATATTATAATTACCATCATGTTTTACATAGTAAGACCCATATACTTTAACGAGATACGATCAAGTGCATGTATATTCTAATATTGAGGTGCACTCTATAGTTCAGCTAGGTTGGAGATCAGATCTTCTTCGTAAATGGGTGTCACACACCCACTACGGAAACTAAGATTTTATTTTTTTCTTTTGTCTTTTCTTCAAGGGACAGGATCCCCAAATTTCTATGGGGCCTACCGTAGACCATCCCTTCCCTTATCCTCCTCCATGTGATCGTTAGTTATGACCACAGGCCTTACCAAAAAGGTGCTTTCGGCTTTCGCGATTCAGGGAATCACGATCCGAGCATTCCCTTGTTCTCTATCTTTTGAAATGCCAAAACTTGAAAGGGTCTAGCATACCCTTAGCTCCTCCCTTGGGTCGCTTATGACCGGTCTTATGACCTGGTGCTATTCCTCTAAATGCTTTCGGGGTTTCATGATTTGGGGAATCGCAATGCAAGCATTCTTCCTCTCCCTTTCGAATCCCTGAAACCCGAAAGCCTGGTATCATCCTGACCTATGGTCCAGGTCATTGACTTGATCAACGGCCTGGATTAAATCCCGACATTCTACCTTTCGGGATTTTGGCGGGGTCTTCATTCCTATTTCTCTGATGTCTAGAACCCTGGTGGCTTTAAATCTTTTCCACGCGTCCATATACATGGGCGGTCCATATTCTTTCGGGACTCCTCCTCCCTACTACAAGACCCTATTCGGTGACCTAGGGCTCATTCATAGAGCACATCGGGGTTTCGCGTATCGAGATTTCGTGAATGGAAAAGACGAGGGGTCTTTCCCTTGGATTTCCCGGGTGCCGAAACGCCAAAACCCATTCATGCTAAGATGATTCGGGGTTTCACATACCGAGATTTTGCAACTTGCGAAAACGAGGGTTCATACCCTTTGGTTTCCCAGGTACCGAAACGTCGAAACCCATTAACACTACATCGATTCAGGATTTCACATGTCGGGATTTTGCAACTTGCGAAGACAAGGGTTCATACCCTTTGGTTTCCTGGGTGCCAAAACGCCGAAACCCATTAACACTACACGGATTCGGGATTTCGCATGTCAGGATTTCACAACTTACGAAGACGAGGGTTCGTACCCTTTGGTTTCCCGGGTGGTGAAACCCCGAAACCCAGTAACACTACACCGATTTGGGATTTCGCATGTCGGGACTTCGCGATGTGAGAAGATGAGGGGTCTCGCACTTAGGTTACCCGGGAGCCGAAACTTCGATCTCTGAATTCCTGATATGGGAATTTATGTATGGGATTAACGGCTGTGAGCCTCCCCTGATCCGATGGTCCATAGAGCTCCTACATATCCTTAGATCTACGGTCCTGGATCCCATCGCTACTTGCGAAGGCTGAAGGGGTCAAAGTGTTAACACCTGCGCTCCTCCTCTAGATCCATCGGTCTGGACAGATCTGGGGTATTTCCAAAAGGATTCTGACTGTTCGTCGACCAAATGATGGGGAAATATCTTTCGATGATTGAACTCGTTATCCTTTCTGAGCTTGAATCACGGATCTCAACCTCTCGGAGCTTCAAACTCCCACGACTCCGAGACCTAAGACACCAGGCAATCATTCCACACATAAATCATTTTGGGCATATAAACATGAGCATGTATTCATGGTATATAATTCAAAATACAAGGCATAAAATACTTATCAGAAACACTAGTGTGACACGACTGTTGAGAGGGGTGATCGTTTCCACCCAACCGTAGGCTCAGTGACTCCAAACGGATTTACCACTAGCCACCCCCGAGCTAGACCACGATGCTTGAGATTCACTCTCCTACTTCCATCTCAACGGAAGTCAAGGACGAAGGTTACTCTCCTTCTCCTCTGTTCAGAACTCTCTGTATTTCCAAAGCTCCTCCAGTTTTCTTCCGCGATCCCTGTCACACGCCTTCTCTCTTCTCCCCCTTTACCACACTTCCTCTCTTGCCTTTTCTCTACAAGATTGTGTGTGGCGTGAATTTCCCCGTTCGTGGTCGGGTCTGGGAGCTATTACGGATGGGCGGTTCACCCCCATCCCCTCATTAACTCTTGAGGAGCCTCCCCACCTACCGATCTGATGGGAAATCCATTCCAAGGTTAGAGAGTTGCTTTGGTCTTTGAGCAAGTAAAAACCAGTATGATACTGGCTTGGTGGAAGTTAACGCAACCATTCTAGGTCCCTTCCACCACCTCTCATTAGCCATCATGGTCTCTTTTAGCACATCCCCTTTCCCAGAAGTCATGCAACACCTAATCGTAACATAATTAACATTCATTGACCTTTTATACAAAGGTCCGCTAAATCAAACATTCACATCTTTGAGTTTGCCATAGTTCTTGGCCAATATAGTTATTTTTACAGACGGGGGGAAACAGGGTGTTACAATTCCCTCCCCCTTAAAGGAACATTGTCCTCTATGTTCTATCTATCAATATGATGTGTATGTATAGTAGTAAAAAAAATCAGATATGCATGTTTCATGGCATCTTCCATTTCCCATGTAGCCTCATCTGGGCCAAAATGTTTCCACTGCACCTTGACCTATGCAATGGTTCTGTTCCTGAGTGGGGTTTCCTTTTTGTCTAGTGTGCATTGAGGTTCTGGCAGGAATTCTCCCTCTGGTTCCACCTGGATCACAGACCAGTCAATTATATGATTAGAATCATGTACATATTTCTTCAATAATGAAACATGGAAAACATTATGTGCTTTTACTGTGGGAGGAAGTGCTAGCCTATAGGCTACAGGTCCCATTCTATATAGAACTTCAAAGGGTCCACAATACCGAGGTGCCAAATTGGCACAAGCCCCCATCCTCAGGGAACTCTTCATAGGTCTAACTCTGAGATATACATGGTCTTCCGTCTTGAATTCTCTTGGAGTTCTCTTTCGGTCGGTGTAACTTTTCTGTCTGTTCTGTGCGACCTTTAGGTTTTGTTTAATCTGAATCACTTGTTGTTCCATTTCTTTCAACATGTCGGGTCCAATAGTAATTCTATTTACTGGGTTACTCCAACTAACTAAGGTGTTGCACGGTCTACCATAGAGGACTTCGAAAGGACTCATCTTCAGGGATTCTTGGTAGCCATTATTGTAGGTGAATTCCACCAGTGGCAGGTAATCTTCCCACTTTTTAGGTTGATGCATTACATGCATTCTTAGCATGTCTTCTAACATTTGGTTCACTCTTTCCATCTGTCCATCGGTTTGAGGATGATAGGCTGTGCTAAACAATAATTTGGTCTCTAGACCAGCCATCAAGGATTTCCAAAAGTTGGAAGTAAACTTCGTGTCTCTGTCGGACACGCTCTTTTTAGGCATACCATGTAGTCTGAATATCTCCTTCATGAATATGCTGGCGATATCTATTTCCTTGCAAGTTTATTTGACGGGGATAAAATGGGTGGACTTACTCAATTTATCCACCACCTTGGTAATCTGGTGATGAAATCCATGGAAATGGTTTCCCATTTCCATTCCGGTATTGGTAGAGGTTGTAATAATCTTGCTGGGTGCCGGTGCTCTACTTTAACCTGTTGACATTCTATGCACTTAGCTAAATAGTTAGCTATGTCTTTCTTTAACCCAGGCCAATAGAATTGTTTCCTGGTGGCCGTGATCATCTTCTGGTATCCTGGATGACCAGTATATGGTCTTTTATGTAGTTCATCCATTGTGAACCTCTTCAAGTTGTCACAATCTGGAATATACAATCTGTTTTTGTAAGTTAGAAAACCTCCATCTATCATTTGGTAGCCTTCATATTTTGTCCCTATGGGTTCTTACTCCAGGTAGGAGGTCACGGTCTAGAAGAATGTGTTTGTTTCCTATGCATTCCTGACTCTTTCTTTGACATTCATCTCGCAGGTGCTCACCGCTGCCAGGTGAATTGTTTTCATACTTTTGCTAAGGGCATCGACCACCTTATTTTCCTTTCCTTTAACATGTTTGATTTCAAAATAAAACTCACTAAGGAGGGCCATCCACCTAGCTTGTCTGGCATTGAGTTTTGGTCGGTCAAACAAATATTGTAATCCGCAGTGATCTGTCATAAGTACAAATTTCCTTCCCAGGAGGTAATGTCTCCACATTTTTAAGGCGTGCACTATGGCGGCCAGCTCTAGATCATGGGTCACATAGTTGACTTCGTGCTCATTCAATTTTCAGGATTCGTAGCAGACTACACTTCCTCCTTGCATAAGGACTCCTCCGAGCCCTTCCTTACAGGCATCTGTGCACACGAGGAAGTCGTTTTCAGGATCAACAATCTTCAGCATGGGTGCATGGGTCAGAAGGTTTTTCAGAGATTGAAATCTTTCTTCACATTCTTGTGTCCACGTGAATTTAGCTCCCTTCTTCTGGAGGGCAGTGATTGGACAACCAATCTTGGAGAATCCTTTTATAAATCTCCTATAGTATCCTGCTAAGCCCATAAAGGATCTGATAACTGAAACGTCCTTTGGGGTAGGCCATTCCATGATAGACCTGATCTTGTTAGGGTCTACTGCTACTCCCTCTTCAGATATGACATGGCCCAAGTAATGTATTTGCTTCTGGAAGAAGTCGCACTTGCTAAATTTGGCATAGAGTTGATGTTCTCTTAGCACTTGAAGCACAAGTCTAAGATGTTCCTCATGTTCCTCTCTATTCTTGGAGTA
>ML779375.1:796838-826756 GCA_009831015.1 Picea engelmannii
TGGTACTACCACAAACTCATAGTGACCATATCTCGTCCTGAAGGAAGTTTTGTGGATGTCTTCACCCTTGATTCGGACTTGATGGTATCCAGATCTCAAGTCAATCTTTGAGAAGATGGAAGCACCTCCCAATTGATCGAACAAGTCATCAATCCTGGGTAAGGGGTATTTGTTCTTTATGGTTACCTTATTGAGTTGTCTATAATCTACGCACAATCGAAGGGTATCATCTTTCTTTTTCACAAACAGGACTGGTGCTCCCCATGGAGACACGCTGGGCCGAATATAGCCTCTGTCCATCATTTCTTTTAATTGTAATTTAAGCTCAACTAGCTCGGGTGTGCTCATCCTATAGGGTGTCCTAGACACTGGCACCGCTTCTGGTGCAAGTTCTATCGAGAAGTCAATGTCCCTTCTCAGAGGTAGACCCGGTAACTCTTCCAGAAACACATCTCTATATTCTCTTAGTGTGGGGTGGTCTTCGAGGCTTGGTTTTTCATCTTCAACTGACTCCAACACCTGTATTGCATATAGTGGACATCCTTTCCTGCAATACTTTCTCATTTGAAGGGCTGATATTCGCCTCACTGAGACAGGTTTTTGGATCCCTTGAAGGGTTATCCTTCTTCCTTCTTCACTTACACATTCTAAGGTTTTATGGTAACAATCCAATCTGGCTTTATATGTGGCTAGTCAGTCCATACCAATCAACAGATCATACGATTCTAGGGATAATATGTTAAGGGTTGCTTGGGTGGGGAATTCACCCATAGTGAATCAACAAGATGTTATGACTTCCATTACTTTTTTTTTGGTTCTGGTGGCTAACTGTACCAACCATGGCTTGGCGTGTTTATGTGGCTGTAATTTACACTTATCAATAGCCTTAGGAGCTATACAACTCAAATTTGAACCAGGGTCAATTAGAATAGTCACTAGATGGTTGGTGATCATACCTTCCATTTCCACCACTGAAGCTTGGTGGTCAGCTTGTTTATTATCCACGGCTACATAAATTTGTGGCATACTCTTGGCCACGTCATTGACAATGGTAGCTTCTTGAACGTTGTAAATTCTCCAACTGTTCTGTTGTTGGTGCGGACAGTCCCTCAATAGATGTTCTTCTCCACAACCCCAACATTTCAAGGGTTCTCTCTTTGGGTTATCAATCTTCCCTGGGGTAGATCCAAAAGGTTTATTTCTACTCTAGGAGGGGAAGTTATACTGATGCACACTTTGGGTTGGGAAGCTCATCCTTGAGTCCTTTTTATAGTTTTTAAATCTTGGGGATTTAAACCCCTTTTTTTGGAATCCAGAACTATTCTTCTGCTTCCAAACTTCGCTAGGTTTGCCCAAGCTGTTCATAACAGTATCTTTCCTTTCGGATGGTGTCTTCTAGGGTCTTTGGCTCATCAAACTCAATCCTGTTCTGATAGTCCTTAGGTAGTCCACTGATGAATTGTTGTACCTTTTCCTTTTCTACTTTTATATAGGGTACGTACCTTAGCAACTTGAGGAATCTGCTAACATATTCCTCTATGGTGAGTTTCCCTAGCGTGAGTTCATAGAATTCTTTAGTCTTCTCGTCGAAATACTTTTCCGACAGATACTTCTTCCTGAAGTATTTCTCAAACCATTCCCAAGATAGATCCTGTTCGTGAATCCCTTTTACATTCTTAAGGTCTTCCCACCAAATGGAAGCCTTTCCATTCAAGTTAAAAGTGGCTACTCGAGCCTTCAAGTTTTCTGAGAAATCATGGACTCTGAAATACTTCTTTAGTCCAAGCAGCTAGGCCTCCACTTCCTCCCCCTTCTTTATTTCACCGTCGAAAGAGGGTGGTATGGTCTTATGGAATTCTTCGAGGTTATGTCTTTTGGAATGCTTTCACTTCTTCCGTTTCTTCGGGGATAAGAACTAGTTATGCTACTAGAAGATCCCTCTGAGTCGCCAGTTTCCTTTCTAGAGGAATCGTCTGACGCTTGTCCCTTATCTCTAGGGTGGACCTTTCTCGAGGTGTTCTTCCTAGTGTGGCCATTTAAAAGACCACGTTTTTGTATCTTAGGCGGATTTCAACTTTTCTTTGTCTGTCATTGGTCCGCGTGACTGGTGTCCGGTTCATGCTGCAATTGTCTTTATATGTCGGATAAACTCTACAGTAAGACTGCATTAATTTCTGTTTGTTTCTCTTGCTATTTCATCAACCTCTCGTTGTCGGCCTTGCAGCTCTGTAGTTCAACCATGAGGCTCCTCACAATCTCGGCTAGATCTCGAGGGGTCTCTACTGCCCTCCTTTCGTCAAACTGTTCTTCTCTATTGTGGGAGCCATCCCCCACCTCGTGGTGAGTCACCATTCTATGCGTCTGCAGTTTCCCACGGTTGACCGTCCGCTTGTGTGTAGGGAAAATGAAACACTTGTTGTTAGTCAGTGTTCATATTCATTTGCAACCAACGCATAATTCATATTTTTCAAATCCATACACACAGTAGGAATTTTCATTCTTAACTTTGACTCTTGATAAAGGGAGTTAAGATAGAGGGTTACTCCTTTTTAAGAGTACTTCAAATGGAATTTCTGCACAACTCATTCATGAGCCCAAGCAGGCCAAGTGTTGTAACCATGCTCTGATACCAATTTGTCACACACCCACTACGACAACTAAGATTTTCTTTTTTTCTTTTGTCTTTTCTTCGAGGGATAGAATCCCCGAATTTCTATGGGGCTTAGCGCAAACCATCCCTTCCCTTATCCTCCTCCATGTGATCATTGGCTATGACCACAGGCCTTACCAAAAAGGCGATTCCAGCTTTCACAATTCGAGGAATTGCGGTGCAAGTGTTCTCCTGTTCTCTATCTTTTGAAATGCCGAAACCCGAAAGGGTCTAACATACCCTTAGCTCCTCCCTTGGGTCGCTTTTCATACGACCGATCTTATGACCTGGTGCTATTCCTCTAAATGCTTTCGAGGTTTCGTGATTCGGGGAATCACGATGCAAGCGTTCTTCCTTTCCCTTTCGAATCCCTGAAACCTGAAAGCCCGGTATCATCTGGACCGATGGTCTAGGTCATCGACTTGATCAATGGCCCGGATTAAATCCTGACATTCTACCTTTCGAGATTTTGGCGGGGTCTTCATTCCTATTTCTTTGATGTCTAAAACCCTAGTGGCTTTAGATCTTCACCACGCGTCCCTACACATGGGCATGTCTAAAACCCTAGTGGCTTTAGATCTTCACCACGCGTCCCTACACATGGGCAATCCAGATTCTTTCGGGACTCCTCCTCCCTACTACAAGACCTTATCTGGTGACCTAGGGCTCATTCACAAAGTGCATCGGGGTTTCGCGTACCGGGATTTCACGACTGGCAAAGACAAGGGGTCTTGCCCTTGGGTTTCCCGGGTGCCGAAACGCCGAAACCCATTCACGCTAAGCCGATTCGGGGTTTCACATACTGGGATTTCACAACTTGCGAAGATGAGGGTTCATACCCTTTGGTTTCCCGAGTGCCGAAACACCGAAACCCATTAACACTACACCGATTCGGGATTTCGCAACTTGCGAAGACGAGGGTTCATACCCTTTGGTTTCCCGGGTGCCAAAACGCCGAAACCCATTAACACTACACCGATTCAGGATTTCGCATGTCGGGATTTCGCAACTTGCGAAGACGAGGGTTCATACCCTTTGGTTTCCTGAGTGTCGAAACGCCGAAACCCAGTAACACTACACCGATTCGGGATTTCGCATGTCGGGACTTCGCGATGTGCAAAGACAAGGGGTCTCTCACTTAGGTTACCCAGGAGCCAAAACTCCGATCTCTGAATTCCCGATATGTATGGGATTAACAGATGTGAGCCTCCCCTGATCCGACGGTCCATAGAGCTCCTACAGATCCTTAGATCTACAGTCCTGGATCCCATCGCTACTTGCGAGGGCTAAAGGGGTCGAGGTGTTAACGCCTGCACTCCTCCTCTAGATCCATCGGTCTGGACAGATCTGAGGTATTTCCGAAAGGATTTTGACCGTTCGTCGACCAAACGATGGGGAAATCTCTTTCGATGATTGAACTCGCTATCCTTTCTGAGCTTGAATCACGGATCTCAACCTCTCGGAGCTTCAAACTCCCATGACTCCGAGACCTTAGAGAGCTATTCTTTCTTGCACAAGGTTTCCAGTCTAAGACACTAGGCAATCATTCCACACAGAAATCATTATGGGCGTATAAACATGAGCATGTATTCATGGTATATAATTCAAAATACAATGCATAAAATATTTATCAAAAACACCAGGTGTGACGCGACTGTTGAGAGGGGTGCTCGTTTCCACCCAACTGTAGGCTCAGTGACTCCAAACGGATTTACCACTAGCCACCCCCGAGCTAGACCACGATGCTTGAGATTCAGTCTCCTACTTCCAACTCAACGGAAGTCAAGGACGAAGGTTACTCTCCTTCTCCTCTGTTCAAAACTCCCTGTATTTCCAGAGCTCCTCCAGTGTTCTTCCGCGATCCCTGTCGTGCGCCTTCTCTCTTCTCTGCCTTTACCACACTTCCTCTCTTGCCTTTTCTCTGCAAGATTGCATGTGGCGCGAATTTCCCCGTCCGTGGTCAGGTCTGGGAGCTGTTACGGATGGGTGGTTCACCCCCATCCCCTCATTAACTCTTGAGGAGCCTCCCCACCTACTGATCTAATGGGAAATCCATTCCAGGGTCAGAGAGTTGCTTTGGTCTTTGAGCAAGTAAAAACCAGTAACATAATTAACATTCATCGACCTTTTATACAAAGCTCCACCAAATCAAACATTCACATCTTTGAGTTCGTCATAGTTCTTGGCCAATATAATTATTTTTATAGACTGTGAGAAACAAAATGTTACAATGGGAGATCCGTAGTTACTATGTACATGTATATAAAAATCTGATATGATAAAATTATATGTATACATTTGAAATACACAAATATTTATGAAATGCAAAAATATACATTTAAAATACTGTTGAATACAGCAAATAATGGCCCAATCACAACATGAAATACACAACCAAAGTAGAACTGAAATACGATCAACACACGACCATATTTTCCATATATGCCAATGAAAAGGCTGTATCCATATATATAGGTCATGTATCCACATTTTAAACAGAAAAAAAGATACGTACATGGTAACTATTGGAAGCTATTCGACACTTTGTCAAATGAAATATGACTCAACTATGGCCCAAACACAGCTGAAATACAATCAACACACATCGACCATATTTTCCATATATGCAACTGAATAAAGCCATATCCATATATGGGTCGTATATCCATTTTTCAAACAGAAATATAGACGTAGATGGTAGCCATGAGTACATCTTCGATACTCTGTATGTATGTGTAATGTAGATGAGTGCCCATCCATGGGAAAAACAGACCAACACAGATATTGATAATATTTCTATTTATATTTTGCATTTGCTAACTGTAGATATTTCTCAACATGTTTAATTTAACCACATTGAAGTAGGCACTCATAAAAGTTTTTGCATCCATCTTGGTGTTTAATAAATTCAGGGCTAATATATATCCGTGGATAGTTAAATACAATTAGTCCCTGTCAGGTTTAATAAATCTAGAGTTAAAATAGATTTATGTTAGTAATAATTAACATATTGAATTGTGCATCTCAAGTTTCTTGATTTCTGTGCATTTAAAGTTTCTTGATCCCTCTTAATATTTAATAGATCCAAGATTAAAATAAACTTATGTTAAATGATAATTATAGATAGAAGAACTCTGTCTCCAAAAATGAATTGATGAACCCAAATATACATGCTGCATGCGTAGCTTTGAAGTTTTCTCGAATCCATGGTCATAATATGGAAAGTTAATTTTGTGGTTGACCATTAAACACAGGACAAATTAGTCCAATTTCTTCCATACTTATTTCGCACATGAAATTATAGACAGACTTTTCACCTTCCAAAATGAGTCTACTATACCTCAGAATGACTATAATAACGCGTGGCATTCTCCAGCATCAACTGCACATCTGCAGCAAAGTCAAGAACACTTCCATATTCAAAGTGATCAAGGCGTTCTTCTATTGTTCAAGCATCAATAGGGTTCCCTATAACCCTATGGTAACCTGGATTCTCATATTTTGCATTTGCCAAGTACCCTATAGTAACATGGATCCCTCTTAGTACCCTATAGTAACCTGGATTCTCATTTCTCTGGGGAAGCTCCATAAAGAGCGCTCTGTATCGTCCATCCTTGTTGACTGTGCCTTGCAATCTAGTAAAAGCATTCTTACACTGCATTAAAAAAACAAGAAAAACTATTATTTTTCAGGCAACAAGGATGGATATGATATTTTAACAATAGAATAGATCATAGCTAGGGCTAGGATATTTTAGTAATAAGTCATTAACAAAGGAAAGTCTGACATGTCTTTCATCTTTCTTACAACTAAAATGAGGCAGTCTCAAAACACACAGCCAAAATACATTCCATGATCATGAAAAAGAATACAAAATTGTAAATTTAGGAATTTTCCAGGTTGCTGCAGACTATTAGCTTGAATTCTAACAAACTGCAGTGATTCTATTCCAGTGGAATTTAACTGCTGTCAAATGGTATGCTTTGATGTCACTAAAAGAAACCAAATTGCAGAACGAAATCCCAAAGTTCATTGGAATATGAATCATAAAAAGTTAAAAACCTTTATAAATCCATGATAGAATAAAAATGGTGAAAACATTTCTAAACTTAGCATTAATGCTTATTCCACTGAAATTCCCAGATATTTACAAAGGCCAACTTTACTTAGTAAAATAACATTTGGAATTATCATATTTTCCACAATACATGCACACAACTTAAATACTAAATCATACTTAACACATCTCTCCAAGGCATTTTGTAATAAATCCTAAAACATACTCAACATATCTTTCCAAGTATTTAAGTATCAGACTCCCAACTCCTTAGGTTTTGATTGAGATAAGACTTGATGTAATGTTATATATTAGTTTGCATTAACTCCTCTTTCTGAAATATTAGTTAGCAAGATAATATTTGGAATTATCAAGTTTTCCACAATACATGCACACAACTTAAATACTAAATCATACTTAACACATCTTTTCAAGGCATTTTGTAATAAATCCTAAAACATACTCAACATATCTTTCCAAGGTATTTAAGTCTCAGACTACCAACTCCTTAGGTTTTGATTGAGATAAGACTTGATGTAATGCTACATATTAGTTAGCATCAACTTCTCTTTCTGAAATCAGGCCAACTAATAATTCTGTAAAAAATCAAAATATAGCTTCTTCATGGTTGATGATCATTAATTAATGATGACAACGGAACATATAAAAGTACAAGAATTAACAAAACTAAGAATAAATAAATGTGTCTTTTTACTAAGTATGTATATTTCCTAACTATGGTTTTAGCAGTCCATGCAATAATGAGATGATAGACTCAATTCTTTTGTACCTGGATTAAAAAATGATAGATTTACACATTTTAAGAGAAAATAAAAGAATATTAAGTGAACAGTCTTCATGTGCAAATTATTATAGTTAATCTGAGTTACTATATTTTTAAGCAAATTGTCTTCTTACGATATCCTTCAGCCATTTTATTACAAACCTAAAGGATATTATGTACATCCAAAATAGAATAATGAGGGTGCCTTTTGCAGCCCATCGGTTCCATGTGATAATTTAGGAAAGTGCAAAACCTAAATTAAGGCTAAGAAGACTGTTTCTGCAAAATCTCTGAAGCCTAAAGCGGAAAAAAAAACGAAGGCGAAGCCCGCCGGTAAGTCAGCTAAAGGCGGTTTCCGAGGGGAAATCGGCGCCCCCTCCGGCTACAGCCCCGGCTCCAGCTCCGGCTCCTCCAGCTTCTACCGCAAAGGTTCAAAAAACCGTGTCTATCGCTTCAATTAAAAAGGAGAAACCCTCGTCTTCAAAGGCGGCCAAGTCGAAACCGATCAAGACATCGACTCCTGCGCAGTCCACTCTTGCACCAAGAAAATATCCGAGAGCCACGCCCCCTGCTGCTTCCAAGAAGCCCATCACCAGCCCCCCTCTGAAGAAGAAGAAGAAGACCGCTTGAAATTAAAGCGGGAAACTGTAAGACGAAGAAAGTTGTTTCGGGGATTTCGAATTATGAGAGAACGACGTCATTTTATGTGGAGTCAGGTGATAGAAAATGATGATGTTGAACATAGATAGCAGACACGAAGGAATGAAGAAGGAAGAGAAGGGGTTTAACTGAATCTATACCATCTTTAGAGAAATGGATTTCAGAGTAATTGTCGTTAAAAAAAAAATTAAAAAAGTCTGGAACTGTCTTTTGTTCGGTCCATGCTTATAATCACTTTCTCCCACAGATTTCCTGAAGGAACTCTCCGTTTAAACCATGTACTATAATTTTCTTTGGTTAAATAATTTTTCCCAAGAAAGCCTACCACGATGGGTCTATTAGCAAGGTTCGAGCCCGGTGCTATCACCCGTTTTGGGATTCACTGTTTGATATCACTGTTATTAAGTCTAAATAATGGAGACTTTAATTTAACTTGGTGACATAGCTTTGCATTAAAATATGCATTAAAACTGTGGAATAAGGTTTTGAATTTTACAAGTTGCATTGTCTTCTTTTCAGTGATAATATCAATGGAGTTTTTGTATCTTGCTCTTGCCAGTGCAAAGAGATTTTTTCCTCCTTACAATGGGCAAAGTCCTTTTGTTTTAAAGGTTTTTTGTTTTTTTGTTTTAAAGGTCTTTTGTGGTATTGCTCTTTTATTTTTTGTTACTAAATATTTTAACACTGACAATGTACCTAGTTCCACTGACAATGTACCTAGTTCCACGAGGATTTAGTTTCATTCAACTTACCGTTCATTATACATTTTGAGTAACAAACAACCCTCAATTATTATCTCTTGACAAACACTATTCATTACTTGTGCATTTAGTTATATTAAGTTTCATTGTTCAACATGTATTTCAACCCTTGTTATTTTTATTTTATTTCATTTCCAATTTGTTATCGTACTCATTCATTTCTTTGTCATGAAGGATGAATAAATGAATATGGAAATCTTTGAATGTTATTTTTTTTTAATCCCTTTGTTATTTTTGTTTGAATATTCATCATTTACTCTTTATATTTTCTATAAAAGAAATGGCATACACTTTCACTTTAAATTTAGATTTCACATAAACTTTCACCATGTGATCAATGCGGGATGCCCCTCCTGCATGGAAATTAGAATTAGCATAAACTTTAACTGTGTGAACAATGTCGAATGCTCCTCCTACAAGGAAATTAGAATTCGCATTAAATTTAACTGTGTGAACAATACCGGATGCCCTTCCTGCACAGAAATTAGAATTCGCATAAACTTTAACCGCGTGAACATTACCGGATGCCCTTCCTGCACAGAAATTAGTATTATTCATTGCTTTTGTCCGTGTATTTCTTTTGAAATTCACAGACCCCTTTCCTTTACTCTTTATTTTTTCAGTGATTGCTCATTACTTTTCCTACGCCCAATCCACCTACCTCCCTCTTAATCAACACTTCTTTTCTGCCCCCTCCTCTGCTCTGAAGCCTCAAGAACGTTCTACTCTGCTCTAAGGCCTCAACAGTAGATTTATCTCTTTGTTCTGCTCTAAGGCCTCAAGAACATTCAGAAAGCCATGGATATCTTCACTCCAGTCTTCCAACTGATGTAACTGATGAAGGATGTTCTTGACGAGGAAGAAAACTGTGAAATTTTGCAAACTGATTTCATGCTTCTGGAGGATCTTCTGCTCGATATTACCCCCATCTTCCAACGTCAAGGGAAAGAGGCCCAGGAGGCCTTCAATATTTGGTTGCAACTGCTGCATAATTCCCTTAGAGAGGCATATATCATACTCCATCGCTACGATCCATCCCGACGACAACTGTGTCTCCACTGTCTCATGTGCAAACCAGGGAGACTCTTCAAAGAAATCAAAGAATGGAAGGTACTTTTTTATTACCTCTGTCAAGGCCTTCAAAGAGACTTTTCAAAGTTTGTTAATGCTCACCAGATTGTCAACAGAGATTCGATTTCACCTATGAGTGCAGAAGAGTCAGTACAACCGCTCTCTAAAGATGAAGCGTGGATCTTGTTCAGAATAATAGCTTTCAAAGACAACCGTGTTCCTATGGAAATAGAGGAATATGCTACGAATATTGCGGACGAGTGTAAAGGTATTTGTTTGGCCATAACCTTGGTTGTCACAGCAATGAGGGGCAAAACCAGAGTAGATGAATGGGAGACTTCTTTCTCTTCGATGAAAAATGAAGATCCTTCTTTTCCAGATACTCTACATCCACAACTCTATCGACTAATAAGATGGAGTTATGATGCTTTGCTCAATTCAGACATAAAAAATTGTTTCCTATATTGTGCTATGTATCCCAAAGATGAAGAAATTCCTATGCAGGAACTCGTTAGAATGTGGATTGCAGAGGGGCTCATGAGGAGCAAACAGGAGAACTACTTAATGGACATGGCGATTGGGCACAACTACGTAAACCTTCTTGTGGATCGTTGCTTCTTCCAAAATGCTACTGAGGAGCTCAATGGTAATTGGGAGCTTCTACGTCGACAATGTATAAGAGTTGATGATGTTATTCGTGAGATGAAAATATATATTGGCGAGAAGGAGGAGAATTATTTATTCAAGGAAGGCCAATGGCTACAAAACTTTACAACGATTCAAGATTGCAAAAGGATGTCACTGGTCAATAATCTCCCCACCGAGTTACCATGTCCCAAACTGGTGAGTCTCATCTTATCTACTCATCATTCAATTGAACAACTTCCATTATTCTGTCTCACGTCTCTCAAGGTTCTCCATCTGCACTCCAATTACAATTACTACAATTTCTACATCAGCAACAGAATAAATTCAATCCCATCGTCAGTGGAGCAAATAAAACAGATTGAGTTTCTCAGTTTACAACGACTCCAAAGTAACCAAGATTTGCCTGAACAGATATGCCATCTTTCTTCCCTTCATATTTTGGATCTTTCTTATTGTGGAGAGCTACAATCATCGTCGTCTAAGATAAAATGCTACTTAAGCATAACAGATCTTTTAAACTTGTATAACTATTATTGGTGGTGTCCCCACCTGGCCTACTGGCACAATTTGTTTATTCATCGTTATGCACTATTGATTTATGTCTTTCAAAATGGAAAGCTTAATTTTTGGAATTATTGTGCTAATGTGAAGGTGGGAGTAACAGTGGGGCTGGGGGGAGAAATTAGTGAAAACATAATAAGTTTCAAGGGAGGGGGTGTGTTGATGGTCGATTATGACACACCGTCAATTGGAAGGGAATAGTTCGGTTCGAGGTTGTCTAAATAACCCAAGTCGTTTGGAATAACTACCCCTGACAGGTTTAACGGCTCCACTAGCCGATAAAGGGATATAATCTAAACTACGAAAATAAAATAACTAACTATGCATTAACGAAGAACTACTATATACATTCACTATTCTCACTTTTATATACAACATATACAAATAAACAGGTGCAAGATTTACGAGAAACCTTGTAAACTATGGTTGTACAAGAGAACCGAATCTTAGGAAAAATTAAATAGATCTAGAACATACTACTAATCTAATTTTAACCTTGAAACTAAAAAAAAGGAAAATGAGTGAATGTAAATAATAATGTTTTAACTTAAATAAACAAAGTATTTAAGTTTAAATGTTAATTTACATTCATAAAATATAAATCAAAACAAATAGAAAATCATTAACCTATGAATGGCCAGTATTTAAAGAGAACTTTTGGTTGTGCCTTCCTGTATAACGTTGCTCCAACAACCTGTATGTTAAGACAAATCTATAGCAGGAGGTTGTGTAATTCTAAGATTGTGACAGTGTCAAGATGAAAATCACTTTGACTGACAATTTAAATCTTATTTAAAATGCAGAAAGAACAACTTTCAAATCATGATTCTTAGTGAAGATATAATAGACTAATCAACAATAAGAAAAATCTCAATTGAACAATTATATCTGTACAAATCCGAATTACATGAATAAACTGAATATAATATAAGATTTGTATCAAAATAATACAATCACCAAGACCAAGATAATTGGGATAATAGATTGTTAAAGATTGACAAAATTAAATCATAAATGATAGCAATTAACCATGTATTGATAAAAACAGACTAAAGTTAATTTAAATCAATGCATAATCAATTACTCAAAAAATATGAACCATAATCAAAAGATTTTATAATGAAAACAAAACCCTTTTACTCACAGGACAAAATCCATTAAGCAATATGGAATTTCATATTCTTCTTCGAAAACACTGGTCCATTCTCCCAAAAATTCCAACCATTTGTTACTCCTTTTGAAAAGAAAATTTTTACAAAATAAATAATATACAAAATAAAGGATAAAAATCCTCCTATGAATTTCTTGGATCTCCTTTGGCTCTGAACTTTCTCATATATTTATGCAATGAATGAACAGTCTGGGCATCATTAACAATTTTCGCCACCTGGAATTTTCCTCGTAAAGAAACAAAAATATCTCTCAAATCGTGCATTTGTTTGGGAAAAATCTCGCTTGTAAGCTAAATGGGTCCATTCTACAGATGGGTTTTCATTCGTTTCTTGAGATTCCTCACGGTTTGTCTGCAATCAGTCCCGCAAAATCGTCTTCCTGTTCTTGAACGCATTTCCAAATCTTATTTGTTGTTGCTCATAAATTATTTGCAGCAATCCAATATTGATTTTGGATCAATTATCTTGAACGTATTTAGATAATAAAATCAAGCCATGATCAGATCTGTACCAAATATCTGATAATACCTGTGAAATAAAAATAAACCAATTTAATAACCTAAATATAAAAATTGTGAATAAAACAAAATCTAGAACAATAAAATTAAAATGAATTTAAATTAAAAGCTAACTATAAGTTGTAAACAAATATTGGTTATATTTTCCTTTCAAATATGATCTTAAAATTCTAGAAGCTTCAAGTTGATGGAGAGGAGAAAAATATTAATTTTGAGTTTCCACAAAATCAATCAAATGATAGATAATTTTTTTTTTTTTTTTGAAATGAGATGCAAAATGACAAAAGAATTTAATTAATTAAACCTACCAAATGATTTTGTGAAAATGAGAAACCAACCAAGATATTATTTGATGAAGTATTGAACCCATTATTAAGAATAGTCAAACTTGCTAATGAGCAAAAGATGAAAACATAGTTATAATTTAAACGAAAATAAACAGTTGATAAAAAATAATGTTTTCAGTTAAATTGAGATTTCTATGCTTGCCTCTCCTTCATTCAAATTTGATCAAATGTGAACAAATGTCATAGAAAAGATGTGTCGCAATAAGCTTTATTCCTGTAAAATCATTGTCATTAATCCATGTCTTCAACCAAACCATTCTCATAGAAGATAAATTCAATAAGGAAGAGGTAATAACAAACTCCCAAATTATGAAGCTCGTCCATCAACATCAAAACTTTGTAGAAAGAAAAATGAAATGACATTTGAATTTCATGAAATTCAAACCAAACAAAAGAAAAGAATACAAACTCAAACCAATCTCAAAACAAAGCAAACCAATATCAATCCATTCAAGTCAAAGGGAAACAAAAGAAGAATCCAAGTAAAATTTAGAGGGACCCTAGATTTTGATTAAAGAAAAAGAAGGGGGTTGTTGCAGGCAACCAACAAGGTGCAAGTGAGGGTAGGGAGAGGGGGGACAATGTGAATTTCAAGGGCGGGGGTGGCATGGGACAACGTGCATTTAAAATGCACATTGTCCCCCCAGAAAAAAGTGCATATCAAATGTGCATTGTTCCGACCCCCATCCCCATACAAGATGGTTATTTCAAATTCATCAAGTTGGCTTTGTAGAATCCTAGTGGATACTTAGAAGTCTTGTTCATTAAGTTGGCCACTATGCTTGTAACTAGCTATGATAAAAAAAAATAGACAAAAAAATCGAGTTGGAGTATCATAAATTATATAGATTATACACATCAATGTTTGCCCTTGTTTATGAAATTATGGTAGCATCATTTCTTTACATGGGACATCATCGTAGTTTCTTTGGTAAATAGAAAATGTACAAGTGTCTCAATACAATGGACAAATGGAGTAGTTCTATGAATTGTTGTCTTAATTGTTCATGGAATTGTTTTTTATCTATATGTAGGGCCCCTTATTTTCCAATTACCTACCAAAAACATAGTCTAGTTTTGATATCAAATGTAACATGCACACACACACAATGTGGTACTATGAGATATGCTTCAATATGCCATTTTACTTTTGTTATTTCATTCATTATTTAGTATTGTTTAATAAGTATTTTATAAGAGCCCAACGATGAGCTTCCTAAAGATCATGCAAGGTGGTGCAATCCTCCCCTTGAGCACTTTGATATCTCATAGCTTATTTTCTAATGCATTTCCAAGGTATCATCCCTCTTCAATACAAAATTTTTATTAGTTATGTTGGTTCTATTAAATTTATTATAGTTTCATATTTTGTCACATGGATTTTGAATTATAGTGGTATTTCATTTTTTTTTCTTGTTCTTATTTGGTGTTTACTACAAAGAAGAGATATTGCAGTTTCATATTTTGTCATATGAATTTTGAATTATAGTGGTATTTCATTTTTTTCTTATTCTTATTCATTGTTTACTACAAACAAGAGTTATTTTAGTTTCATATTTTGTCATATAAATTTTGAATTATAACTTAGTATTTAATTTTTTTTCTTGTTCTTATTTGTTGTTTACTACAAACAAGAAAAAAAACCATTTTTCCATGATTAAAAATAATCCATAAACTCTTATTTAAAATATTTTTAAAAAACTTTAAATAAATTTAAAAATACAAATATTTATTTTTTATTAACTTTACAAGTATAAAATTACTTTTAAAAATTTAATTTTAATAAATAAAAATAATATTATTCAAAATTTAAATTAAACCCAATAACATTACTATTATCTTTTTCTTATTATTACATTTTCAATTTATTCATAATTATTACATTTCAATTTTATTCATATTTAATTTATTCATAATTATTACATTTCAATTTTATTCGTATTGTTATTACTTTTTAATTTATTTATAATTATCGCATTTCAATTTTATTCATATTCTTATTACTTTATCACAAATTAAATTACCATTAGCATGAGCATGACCCACTTCTCATTTAAATTGGCATTTAACATTCTTATAAATGTTGATACTCTTATAAATGTTCTTTGAGTGATTGCTCATTACTTATGTGAGGAGAATACGGAAGCCTATAATAATAATAACTTTGAGTACGTTGCAATTAGAGAATTAGTTTTTAAACTTTAATAAATGAATATGAAAATCTTCGAAATTTAAATCCCATCAAAGAACAATTTCCAATTTTACAATCATTTTCTTATTCATCACATTCAAACTTTAAATCCCAAAGAATAATTTCTAATTTTACAACCATTTTCTTATTATTTTTATTTCATTTTCAATTTGTTATCGTACTCGTTCATTTCTTTGTCACGAAGATGAATATATGAATATGGAGATCTTCGAATGTTACTTTTTTTTAATCCGTCTGTTATTTTTGTTTGAATATTCATCCTTTACTATTTATTTTTTTTATAAAAGAAATGGCATACATTTTCACTTTAAATTTAGAATTCACATAAACTTTCACCATGTGATCAATGCTCCTGCACGGAAATTAGAATTAGCATAAACTTTAACTGTCTGAACAATCTCGGATGCTCCTCCTGCACGGAAATTAGAATTCACATTAAATTTAATTACGTGAATAATATTGGATGCCCTTCCTGCACGGAAATTAGAATTCTCATAAACTTTAACCACATGAACACTGCCAGATGCTCTTCCTGCACATAAATTAGTATTATTCATTGCTGTTGTCGCTAATATGACCCACTTTTTATTCTCCGCATATTTCTTTCGAAATTCACATACCCCTTTCCTTTACTCTTTATTTTTCCATAAAGGAAAAGGCATACACTTTCACTTTCAAATTAGAATTTGCATAAAGTAGTTATAATTATAATTTGGTAATTGTAAGTCCCTCGACTAGAAGGGCGTGGACACCCTCTCCCATGTCCTCAAGAAGATAGAATTTGGGGTCACTCCAAAACTCAAGAGTCACACTAGTTGGGCAAGTGGGCACCTGAACACGCCAAGGGGATTTCCCAAGCATGAGGTGAAACATGGGGTGAAAGCAACCAATAGAAAGGGTGTGTCAGGTCAGAAGACGAGTTGGCTCAGCAAGGCGCACATAAGGCAAGGGCACACCCAAAGAGGGTGGTGTGAGTTGAGACGAGGAGCATGCCCAAGGTTGAGGCACGACAGTCCCAAGAGATGCAAAGGTTGAATGTGTGCATGGGTTTGTTTGGGCGCGCCAGTCCGCGAAGGGGCTCGTTGGTTTGTTAAGGTGTTCTACTCCACGAAGGGGTGCAACACACCCCAAAGGATGTGACGGTTCACGAAGGTGACATTTGGAGTCCATATAAGAACACGAGGGCGCACAACCAAGGAAGGCATGAACGAAGAGGCATAGAGGAGAACAAGTCAAGCGACCAAGACAAAGTTTTGAGGCAAGATAGAAATGAGGAAAAGTTGCGAAGACGTGGAAGACAAGTAGCCAAGAGTGGGATGCACAAGGGGAGTTTGGGGAAGTCTTGTCGTAGATCTGGGTGATTCATGCCATGAGGAAAAACCAAAGTCTCTATTAGCATTGTGATTTTTTTTTATAGAGAAGAGATGATGAATCTGTGATCGGTGCATGTCTGAGTGCACCATAGAGGTTGTGAAAGTTGTTTTGACGGACAAGCCTTGGTGGGAAAAATCTATGTATCAGTGTCTTGGTGAGGTGAGGTGAGTCGTGCGACTTTGCCCAAGTTTTAAACTGAGCCAATGGTGTTCATATTGTAATTGTTTCACAATAATAAGACTTAGTCGAGTGTTAGGCATGTCTTATGCCACCTGCACTATATATGTGTGTCTCTTGTTTGTTTCGCAAGTGTTTTCTTGGTTTCACATGTTCATATATGTATGCTTAAATGACTAAGTGTTAATATTGGTAACAATTTGTCTAATTATACAAATGAGTTGCATAGAGTAGGAGTGTGACTCACCCGTAACCTAGAACGAAGTATGGGTATGCTCTAGGTGAAGAGGTGTAGTCCGGGAAAAGTATCCTTGGTGTTTCCAAGTAGCCAAGTGAGAATCGTTGCAGTTTCACATGCCCTCAGGAGGTGTACGATCACAAGAAAGGTTGGGTTTGTGATAGTTGTGTTGATGATTGCAGCTACATGAGACATTTTTCAGGACACAAACCTGAGAGAGAGTCCCTGAGAAGGGTGTGTGGTTCCTACATGAGACAGAGTTGGAACATAGAGATGGCCTCCACGTTATAGAGAGTTGAGAAGAACTCCAGATGATTCTCTTGTGTAACGTAGTGATAAAGGAGATCTACATAGTTGGACGTGCCTGTGGCTGAGCACAAGGTGAACGTGTGAATTCCAAAAGAGCTAGGTGGATCGTCATGAGACAGAGATGAAGATGATGTATTAGCCTCCTCTGAGCAGAGAGTTGATGATGAACTCCAGATGACTCTCCTGTATAATGCAGTGGGAAAGAAGATATGTTGAGTGGACATGTCTGTGGACGAGCACAGGTGAACTTAATCCTAGTGGCTGAGCACTAGTGAGAGTGGTTCTTCTATGTAATGAAGTGAGCCAGAGATATGGACATCCCTATGGATGTGCCCCTAGTGGTTGAGCACTAGTGGGTGTATGAGATCCCTTGTTATATTGTTCAAGATTCAGACATGCCTGTAACCCTAATTTTAATGTAAAGGGTACATGTCGACCCCACCTTAATGTAATTGATAATTAATGTAAAAGATAATTAATCTGGTTAATGTTAATTATATTATGAGATAGAGAGGTCGTCTCTGTTGTGCCAATAGACACTTCTATTGATAGGTCAAGTCTAATATAAGTAAAGGAAAATTCCCCATTGAGGAATCATATCTTTTGTGTGAGTTTGGAAATTTCAGCAAGTACATCTTGGGAAAAGTGTGCACCTCTCTTGGGTGCTAGTATTCTAGGGTTTGCAAGCACCCTCTTGTGTGCTAGGATTTCTTGGTGGTGAAGGTCTTTCTCTTGAAGAATATAGCAAAGGATTTGGTTGGGTTTTCTTCCCTTGTTGAGAAGGATTTCCTAGGATACTTCTTGTGTTCTTGTGCATGGTGTTTCTTCTTGTGATCTTGGTTGTTGCAACATAATAGGTTATGGTTTAAGTTAAATGCTAAAAATGGAATTAACTTCATGCTTAACCTTACCTATTGAAAATTCAACATGGTTTCAGAGCATAGGTCTTGAAGAACCCCTGCACAAGCATTCAAAAGGCTAAACTGCCCTCCTTCTGTAGTTTCGTACGACCTCTAGGGTTTTTGCAGAAATTCGTACGGCCCTCATTTGATTAGCTTTTTCACCCCTTAGACCAAGTTGTACGACCTTTCTCAACACATCTCCAGAGACCTTCAAAGTAAAATTCCGAGGATTTTGAGTTTTTCTCCCTAGGGTTTCTAGGGTGCCGAGATTTTTTGTAGAATCTTGATCTTAGGATTTCTGCAACTTCTTGAAGAAACATTTTCAACTCAACAAGCATTCATGTGACACTCTCAAAGTTGATTGTTGGCATTCATAAGCCCAACAAAATCCAAGGTTACTAATCCAACCTAATCATTAGGTTTTCTAAATCCAGTTGGTGAGAATTTCAGAAGAAATCTGAACAGATGAAGAACAAAACTTTAGTAGAAGATAGGTTTGATGGAGCAAGCAACTTCATCTCCTAGAAATCAAGGCTTCAAGTCACCCTTGAAGAAGATGACCTTTGGATGTGGTAACTAAAACTTTACCAGATACAGCTACCAATTCAGATAAAAAGATAAGAAAGGAAGAAGATGTCAAAGCAAGAAAAATAATCATCTACTCAGTAAGATATCATCTCTTAGCTCGTATTTCCAACCTAAAGATAGCTTATGAAATGTATGAAGCATTAAAATAAATGTTTGAAAGTGACAACACCCTCAGAGCTCTTACCTTGAAGAGGGAACTTCAAATTACCAAGATGACGAAAGGTGATACAGTTGCTACCTTCTTTATGAGGATATCATAGATTAAAGAACAACTAGAAGCCATTGGAGAAATCATGTCCAACAGAGAACTTGTCTTATCCACTCTCAACAACCTTCCAAAACATTGGGAGCCTTTTCTTCAAAGTATCAGTGGAAGAGAAATTCTACCAACCTTTGATCGTCTGTGGACAGACTGTACTCAAGAATAACTTAGACTTAGAAATAGAGGAGTGGAAGACTCCCCTGATGAAAATCATGCTCTTGCACTTCATACAAAGAAATGAGGAAGATTCAAAAGAAATTTCAGACAAACATTCAGAGATGATAACTCTTCATCAAACCCAAGTCAAAATCAGAGAAGAGATGTTTCATAAATTCAATGCTTCAGATGTGATAAATATGGGCACTATGAAAGAAATTGTCCAACCAGGAAGAAGGGACAACAATATGCTTCTACCACTGGCATTGATCGAGATCCACCTCAAAAGAATGAAGATAAGAGAGAGAAGAAGTACTTCCTCTAAAAACAAACTCATAACTAAACATGACTACAAACCCAGGTAAATCATTTGATCTCTAAATTTATAGTTGATTACATTTTCAATAAATGAAAGGTATTATCCCCAATATGGGAGTACTCAAGACTTGGACCATTATCCCTGGTACGGGAGTCCAAACCTTATTTGATTGATTAATATGCTGGTCAAGAAGACATAAAAGGATCTAACAAGCAATAAAAGAAGATTCCCTTCCTTCAGACTTTAGAGAGAGTTACTTGACTCAGAGGGAGTCAAAACAAAATAAAAAGAAGAAAGAGATAATACCTTCAACGGTTCAAAGGAAGACAAACAATATTCCAGCAAATTCAGCTACTCCAATTGATATGACCAGAGATATTACAGTAGGGCATAAAAGGCATGCTTGGGGTCAACAAAACTCTGCTAGAAGGCAGAGAAACATGCAGGTCCCTCAAGGGACACCTTGAGAAAGAAAAAGAGTTTTTCAAAGCTATCCTTCAGTCATGAGCCACTTCATTGATTCTAAACTACCTTGTCTTGAAGAAGCAACAAGAGAAACAGGTATGGCAAGATGCCATAACAAAAGAACTTAAAGAATGATGTATAAAGATATTATTCAAAGAGACTAGAAGGGAAGTATGTGTTAAATTCCAAGTGGATCCATAAGAGCAAGCATGCAGCTGATGGAAGTGTCAAGAAATATAAAGCCAGATCTATAGCTAGAAGATTCTCACAATCAGAGGGAGTTGTCTATGATGAGACACTTGATCCAGTAATCCCGATACACTTCCATATGTACTACCATCCATGAGTTGAAAACTATATCAGATGGATGGATTCTTGATGAGCTTGGGTTTCAACAAGAGTGTTGTTGATCCAAACCTATATTATTACATTGTTGGTGATGAGAGCCTGATTTTGATGACTTATTCAGAAAGCCTTGTTGATGAATACAAGTAAGCCTTGACTTCTGATTTCAAGATGAAAGATCTGAGTATGATGCACTACTTCCTGAAAGAATGACAAAGAACCAATGAGATTTTCCTGAGCCAAGGAAAATATACAATGTGAATACTAAAGAAGTTTAGTATGACAAAATGCAAAAACACTGTGATGGATTTGAAGATAATGAATGATGATAATTCAGAAAACATTGATCCACAACTGATTGGATCATTGATGTATTTGGTTAAACACCAGACCTAATTCATGCTATGCAGTGAATATGCTTAGTCAATCCATGAGCCAGCCAAGACAGACTCACTGGATAACAGTAAAGAATATATTGAGATATACTCGAGGCACAGTTAGATATGGCATGAGATATGCCTCCAAGTGTGAAATTGAGTTTGCAGGGATATGCCTATACAGATTGAGCAGAGAATATAATGGACCGAAAGAACACATTCGGTTGTTGTCTTACCGTGAAGTTTTCCATGGTTTCCTGATGTAGAAAAAAACAAACTCTATGGCCTTGAGTACCACAGAAGCATAGTATTTAGCATCGAGTGTGTGAAGCAATGTGACTTCACAAGATTCTGACAGATTTACTTGATCATGAGATGGATTCTATGATGATAGCCAGATCTGTGTGTAAAGCTCATTGAGAACCCACTGTTTCATGATAGATAGAAACACGTTGAGATAAAATATATATGATACATGATGCCAAGGAAAATAGTACACATGCAGTACCTTCCTACACATGAGAAGATCGCAGATATCTTCACCAAATTAGCTTTGTGAAGAATATCTCCCTAGTTGAGAGGGAGTGTTGATGACTACAACCAAGACAAAGTTCAAAGTACATCAGTGTGAGACTTGGCATGAT
Source organism: Picea engelmannii (assembly GCA_009831015.1). NCBI lineage: Eukaryota > Viridiplantae > Streptophyta > Pinopsida > Pinales > Pinaceae > Picea > Picea engelmannii. The sequence continues at coordinate 818,436 of ML779375.1, forward strand.
GAAGAATGCCTCCCTAGCTGAGAGGGAGTGTTGATGATTGTAGCTAGGTGAGACATTCTTCAGGACACAAACCTAAGAGAGAGAGCCTCTGAGAGGGGTGTGTGGTTCCTATCTGAGAAAGAGTTGGAACGTAGAGATGGCCTCCTCCATACAAAGATTTGAGAAGAACTCCAGATGATTCAACTGTGTAACACAGTGCGAAAGGAGATCTGCAGAGTTGGACATGCATGTGGCTGAGCACAAGGTGAACATGTGAATTCCCAAAGAGTTGGGTGCATTGTCATGAGACAGAGATGAAGATGATGTATTAGCCTCCTCTGAGCATAGATTTGATGATGAACTCCAGATGACTCTCCTATGTAATGTAATGGGAAAGAAGATCAGTTGAGTGGATGTGTCTGTGGATGAGCACAGGTGAATGTAATCCTAGTGGCTGAGCACTAGTGAGAGTGGTTCTTTTGTGTAATGCAGTGAGCCATAGATATGGACATCCCTATGGATGTGCCCCTAGTGGTTGAGCACTAGTGGGTGTATGAGATCCCTTGATATATTGTTCAAGAGTCAGACTTGCATGTAACCCTAATTTTAATGTAAAGGGTACAGGTTGGCCCTACCTTAATGTAATTGATAATTAATGTAAACGATAATTAATCTGGTTAATATTAATTATATTATGAGATAGAGAGGTCGGCCGTGTTGTGCCAATAGACACTTATGTTGACAGGTCAAGTCTAATATAAGTAAAGGTAAATTCCTCATTGAGGAATCATATATTTTGTGTGAGTTTGGAAATTTCAACAAGTACATCTTGGGAAAAGTGCGCACCTCTCTTGGGCACTAGTCTTCTAGGGTTTGCAAGCACCCTCTTGTGTGCTAGGTTTTCTTGGTGGTGAAGGTATTTCTCTTGAAGAATATAGCAAAGGATTTGGTTGGGTTTTCTTCCCCTGTTGAGAAGGGTTTCCCAGGATACTTCTTGTGTTCTTGTGCATGGTGTTTCTTCTTGTGATCTTGGTTGCTGCAACATAATAGGTTATGGTTTAAGTTAAATGATAAAAATGGAATGAACTTCATGCTTAACCTTACCTATTGAAAATTCAACAAGTTGGTATCAGAGCTTGTTCACAGAAAGTTTGGTGAATAGTTGGTGAACTCTTCACCACTATCTCGACAATAGTTGGTATCAAAGCATGTTCATTGCAAACTTTGAAGAAGGTTCGATGAATAATTGGTGAGATCCTCACTACTACTACAATGGTGATAGTGGTTTTGAGACACATTGTGAAGCTAGTTTGGGCGTAGACTTGGTGATTGATTCGGTAAGGTGGATTGACCTATCGTAAAAACAGTATGGGTGAATACTTGCTTGTTTTGAGGAGCATGTTGACACAATAGCAGGCGAGTGTTACGAGGAAAATCTCTCTATGGCATGGGGTAAACCACAATAGACGAAATGACGAGCATAAATCAACTCTAATCTCAAGTATGCTATATAAATGAAATGATAACAGGACAAGATCAAGATCCTACCTCATCTGGACGTTCGATGGAGACCACCATTGAGCACGCAACTCAAAGATTTATACCTGCAACTTGTCCTCAACAACCAAGATACACAAGCATATGGTGATAATATATGATGTTAGCATATAAATTATCATAATCCATTAACATACATGACAAATACACCCATGGAATAATAATTCAAATATTTGTAAGATATCAATTGGATGATAAAAGAGTATTTCTATTAAAATAATCAACAGAAGCATATATGTGACAAAATTTTGTATCGGAACACATCAGAACCGAGAAACTAAGTCCCTCCAGCTGGGCCTCCACCACTTCAATCCTCCACCAAAGGCAAGCTCATATAAAGGAGACAATGAGGCTCTCCATAAAAGAAGGAAGAGCTTGGGGGATGAACAATGTGTTCAAACTTTCAAGGATAAAGGGATGCAGACTCAATATGAAGTGAAATTTCTTCAGAGTATATTTGCTCTCAAAAGTTGAATTCTCTCCTCCTCCATGACTTGGATATGGCTCGATTTATAGCCTTCAAATGAAACTAAAGGGACAAATCAAAGCGTTTCCAATATATGGAAGGTCAAGGATCATAGATCTCATGACATGACATGGAAACCGGACATAATTTTTAATTTTGAGCACCAAACCCGATATACGCGGGTTGTAGTGGAGAAACCTATGTATATGCATGTAGTCTAACTAGTAGGGTGCATATATGTGGAAAAATATGATTTTTTGGCTCTGGAAGGTACAAAAGGGGACTACAAGTCTGCATAGGGAAATGGAAAGGCCATCCAAGCAAGTTGCATGGGGTGAAGAAAATTTTTCTATAACAGATGTCCTTTAATGTGTGAGGTCAGAGGAGTATCCGCGATGGCCGAAATACATTATAATTCCCATAAGTGGAGTAATGGGGACTCAGCTGGAAGTGTTAGTTGCTAGAGAGAATATTACAATCCATTATGACTTTGTACACATGGATGCCAATTTGAATTACACTATAGATCCATGTGGAAATATACCAAATAGTTGTTCATGGCCATGAATAGGAAATACAAAGTAGACACATGCCATAGGCTGTCATAGTCACGAACAAGGCCCAGTGGAAACCAATCTCAAAATCAATCTAAAGATATATGTATACAATGGAGTACAATCTGATCTCCCATGATCATTGAAGTCATATAGGTACTGGTCCAATGAAAGACATCAACAGAATAGGAATGTTGTTGCTATAAGTTAGAGGTATTCTACATTATCCGCCAAAGGTGCAATTCTACATTATGTGAATAGAGGATTTGATGTCGAACACAATGAGACTTTGTTTGATTACCATTCATTAAGGTATATCGTTAACAAACGCGAGACAACCTATCGATAATGAATTTAGGTATCAAGGCACCGAGTACATTCTTATAAGTGTGAATAAGGGTGTTGAGGTCGAACACTTAAAGAATCCATCGATCAGGAGACATTGATGTATTTCCAACTATCGATGGTGAGAGAACCTGCCACTAATGACTACAAGCCTCTAGGTACTCATAGAACTCTAGGCCTTGTTTCCGGAATAGATGAGTTGAAGTTGATGGTAGGATACCCACTGAAAGGAGAGCATTAAGGCATCTCTCATCAGTCATCATGAGGTACAAAGCAATAGCTTGATGATTAGGAGGAGCTCGAACGAATAGGATGTTCATGAACCAATGACCATGTGCATCTTTTGCATGCACCAGATGCAAGTAGTGCATGAAAAAGACCCTCTAAATAGTATTCAATAAGGAAGACTATCGAAAAAGGCAAGGAAACCACCAATAAGGCTAATGGAATCCAAGACACTGCACGAATCCCAATGTGTGAATAGATTTATTATCGTCAAACACAAGGGAAACCCCCCAGTCAGCGACCAATGAGGAGATGTCGACTGTTGGGTTCAAGGTTTCCTACCCATAATAAAAGTAGGACCAGGGTGCACGATACGACTACAACTTCATCTGACTATGAGACACACTTAGAGTATGGTCGACATGCAAAGTAAAGAGTTCTGAGAAATGACCGACACAGGCTTATAGACATCCTTTGAACAAGAACATGAGACATATGGATAAATCAAGTAGCATAGACTTGATGATGAAAATTCATGATGCAGGAGGCATCAACGAACTCTCCATAGGGACTGGAAGAATAACCAGTCGGAGGAGTAAACTCTAAGTAATGAGCTCAGCTTCCTAAGGTCATTATAAACCCAAACTTTGGATGGTAGTGCACTCAAAAGTTTGTGCTCTGTTCAAAGGTGACACAACTGTTGCCAATATGAGATAATATTATTTTCCCACCCGTCTTTTTTTGTTTTTGCATAGGCAAATAAATTCTATGATACAAGAGAGGAAATGAGTTTCGCGAGTAAGCAACTATCTCTAAACAGTGGAACATACATATGCTCAATGCAAGGAAGTGCATGTGGGGCATGGACACTCGGGGGAATGTTTCCTCTTAGGGTATAGGGTGTCAAGCTGAAAAGGATATAAACAAGGGTCTGCTTCATTGGTGATACAAATTTATGAAGTAATAGGATTATAATGAGAAAGCAGGAATCGATAGTAGGATCAATACTGCAAGTAAGATAATGGAATGCAGTTACAACTTAACTCCAAAGAATGTCCTTTTTCATAGATTTAGTCCCCTAGGCCCAAAAAAGTATAAAATAATTCCCAGGAGAACTCTTCTAGCCAATGTTGACTAGAGTGTTCCTTTTTTGTAATTAGTATACTTGGTCCGAAAAAAGGGTTAAACTTACACAAAATAGACATCCTTTCAAATCCATTTAACAAGTGTGAAAGAGACAAGTTCACTCAGAAATATTTTCTCTTTTTAAGAGAGTCAGAAAAGAGATTAAACAAGACTCGGGGGTGTTGTTCTAAGCATCATATCATGGGTAAGGCCAGGGCTCCCATGAAAAACTTATGTCGAAAGTCAACAACTCACAGGTAGCTGACACAAGCTTAAGAGAACCTAAAACTTTCCAAGCCGAGGAGGATAAAATACTTGCAGAGGATTCTTCATTTACAATATAATTCCAATCAAAGGAAACCATCCTAGGACTTGGAGGGAGCATAGTCAGAGAGAGTGGAATGCTCCCTTGTTGAGAAGGTATAGGACTAAAAATGCAAAGGACATGGTTGAAAGACGCATCACCCCCCAAAAGAAGAGTGGGATTGATCGAAGATTGCATTGGCAATGTCACTTCCTTAGACTTGTCACTCTCCAAGAGAAGAGTGGGATCGATTGAAGATTTCATCATCATGACCAATTCTTCAACCATTGGTTGAATAGGATGTGATACAACATGGTCTAGAGATGCATCACCCCCAAAAACAAGAGTGGTGTCAGCCTAAGATTGCATCGACATGACCGTTCGTTGAACAGGATGCGATAAAACATGTTCAAGATACGCATCACCCTCCAAAAGAAGAGTGGTGTCAGCCGAAGATTGCATCGGCATGACCGATGTATCAACCAAAGAAGGATTAGAATGTTGGGAAACCAAAGATGACTCAAAACCTGAAGGTATATCAAACAAGGACTATGCTTCTTATACCACAACAGTAGCAGGGCACAGACGAGTTAGTTGACCTCCTTTGCAAAGCATACAAAGGAACTTGGGCTTACGTCCTGTGCATCTAGGCTTCTCAATCATATCAATGCCCCCATCATGACTTGCAGTGGTTCATGACATGCTCCGAGCATGACTTGCAGAGTCTAGTAGAATATCTTCAACATGACTTGCAGAGGTTGTTGACGAATCCCCAACATGAATAGTAGAGGTTGGTGATGAATCCCCAACATTACTAGTAGAGGTTGGTGATGTATGTGCAGTGTGACTAGCAGTGACTATATTTGTGCCCCCAACATGACTTGTAGTAGCTGGTTGCATGTCTTCAACATGACTTATAGAGGTTGTTGACATATCTCCAACATGACTAGCAGAGGTTGGTGATATAATGCCAGTATGACTTGCAGTGTATGGACTTATGCTCACAAAATGACTTGCAATGGCTGGTTGCGGAATTTGAGACCAAGGTTCTGGGAAATACTAATTTTGAGAGATTGCAGGCCAGGAAGGGTTCTGGTATACACCATGGCCCTGTCTGGAAGGATGGTATCCTCCTCCAAATTGATTCATAAAGGGTTGTAAGGGCACCATCACCGAGGAAGCTGCTTGCGAAGAGAAAGCGACATGACAAGGGTTACTCAGGTGAGGATATATGTTTCCCTTAGATGAAAGTACTCCGTGAAGGGGGTTTCCAATACTATAAAATTGACTCCACTTGGATGAAACACCAAAGGATAGAAGGAGGTCCGCCATGAGAAAAGCATTTGTAAGAATCGGCATAGCGGAAGAAGGATAGATGGACGGGATGTAATAAGTAGAAGGACCACCCATTTGAGCACTCAATTCGAGAAAAGTGAAGCTAGGATTGGGTCCATAGGAAGGAGGATTCTAACCTCCAACCATGAGATTTGGTTAAGGGATATGACCCCCACCAAACGAAAAGGGAGAATAAGGAGGCATCATTCCCCCAAACCCAAAACTAGGATTCACATAAGTCGAAGAAATAGAGGATGGCGAGTGTGAAGACATGTCTGGCATACCAAAAAAAGGATTAGAGGCCCAAGGTATTAGTTGAGTATCATGATTCGGCGTACCACTCGAAAATACAAAAGGATTCATCCCCATAGAATGAGAAAAGACCATGGGTTGGGTAGCGCTAACTGAGGGAGTCACGAGGGCTCCACTAACCATAGAAATGAAAACTCACAACCCAATACATAATCCTAAGGCCAACTAATAATCAGAGAGCACACCAAAGTAAATAAAAAAAGCCAATGCACATAAATAGGATATAGTGGCTAAAAAGGGGCCTCCCTCACTAGAGTAGGTATGTCTCACCCAAGAGGGGCCTGAGACTCCCTTCAAAAGATTGGAGGTATCAGATTCAGTTATAAGAGCCCTTGTGGGATTAACAATGCAGTCGATCAGATCCCCCCGGAGAGGTAATCCTCCATAAAGGTTGTGTGTTGCCCGACCCTTATCTGAATCAGGGTACCTATAGAATAACCCTTGCATGTAACCTATGTGGCTACATATGTCAAACAACTAGAGCCACCACAATATAACCAATGCACAGGAAAACAGTCATAAGTCTGGTCCATCATATGGGTAGGGTAACAAATCCTGAAATCTTGAAAGCATCGCCTCTCACGTAGGTAAAGGTACTAGCAAGACCCCCATATACGAATGAAACCATAGACATATCTCCGATGCTATGGAGGTATTAGAGGGCTATCTCTACAACCAACTTCGCCCAACCTCGTGCTTAACTCTGGTGTGAGCAGAGCATCCTGACGTCACTAATTACACAATGGATTTCACCACTCCTTGGTCATACACATATGTTTAGTTTAATAGCCTTGGAGAAGTTTACTCACAAAATCCTATTCCAATGCCCTATGTCCTATGCTTGTTTGTGTACCCTGAAAAATAAAATCATTTCTAATCAATTTTAATTAATCAACGTTACTTTTAATGGCTTTTGTTTACTCAAAAGATGTGGTCATGAAATTGATGATATTATGAATTAGCATATCAAAGAAATGAATATAATATAATGTTAAGTCCTAATCTTAAATTCTCAAAAGATGGTAAGATTTTCAAATGCAAATTTCAATGCATTTTCTACAATTTCAATATAATGCAATCTTTCCTCATGTGTCAAGATCAATACTAAGTAACCAAAAAAGAAAATGCCATAATGAAAAATGAGATTTTTTATTTTTTATTTTATTTTCGATATAAAGAAACGAAAATGCAAGGACTGGATAGAAGCTTGATATACAAAACCTACTGCAAGCAAAAAGAGACAAGTCAAGCAGGATACCAAGAAGTAAACACTCAAACCAAGATGCAAGGACAACCAATGAAAAATATGATAAGAAAGAATACCGCCCAAAAATCCAACAATAAGAAGGTTTCCTATCACTTTGTAAGCACTCAACAGTTAGGACAGAGACCCAAGAAGACTCAACAACCAACCAAAATCATCCAGCAAACACCAAACTTATCCAGTAAGCCTAAAAAGTTGATGTACGTGATTGTTTGAGAAAAACTCGCGTATGTACGCGCCTTATAGAAAGACATCTCGTGTATGTATGCGTCTGTCAAGGGAAAAAACATGTATATGTAGTAAAACACTGTCAGGGAAAGGATTAAGTCAAGAAACTCAGATGCAAAGTAAAAATAGGTTGTCAAGAAATCAAGCGACAAGGAAACTCAAGCTAACAGAGACCAAGTCAAGGAGAAAAACACTCCAAACCCCAAAACAAAAGATCATTCCCCAGTATGGTCGCCAATTATGTTGCGAGGAAAATATTTCTATAGCATGAGGTAAACCACAACAGATGGAATGACACACAGAAATAAACTTCAATCTCAAGTATACTATATAAATGAAATGCTAACAGGACAAGATCAAGAGCCTACCTCATCCGGACGTTCGATGGAAACCATCATTGAGCACGCAACTGAAATCTTTATACCCGCAACTTGTTCTCAACAACCAATATAAGAAAGCATGTGGTGATAATATATGATGTTAGCATATAAATTAGCATAATCCATTAACATACATGACAAATACACCCATGGAATAATAATTCAAATATTTGCAAGATATCAATTGGACGAGAAAAGAGTATTTCTATTAAAATAATCAACATAAGCATATATGTGACAAACTTCT
>ML779375.1:830763-865849 GCA_009831015.1 Picea engelmannii
GGGTCAACAAAACTCTGCTAGAAGGCAGAGAAACATGCAGGTCCCTCAAGGGACACCTTGAGAAAGAAAAAGAGTTTTTCAAAGCTATCCTTCAGTCATGAGCCACTTCATTGATTCTAAACTACCTTGTCTTGAAGAAGCAACAAGAGAAACAGGTATGGCAAGATGCCATAACAAAAGAACTTAAAGAATGATGTATAAAGATATTATTCAAAGAGACTAGAAGGGAAGTATGTGTTAAATTCCAAGTGGATCCATAAGAGCAAGCATGCAGCTGATGGAAGTGTCAAGAAATATAAAGCCAGATCTATAGCTAGAAGATTCTCACAATCAGAGGGAGTTGTCTATGATGAGACACTTGATCCAGTAATCCCGATACACTTCCATATGTACTACCATCCATGAGTTGAAAACTATATCAGATGGATGGATTCTTGATGAGCTTGGGTTTCAACAAGAGTGTTGTTGATCCAAACCTATATTATTACATTGTTGGTGATGAGAGCCTGATTTTGATGACTTATTCAGAAAGCCTTGTTGATGAATACAAGTAAGCCTTGACTTCTGATTTCAAGATGAAAGATCTGAGTATGATGCACTACTTCCTGAAAGAATGACAAAGAACCAATGAGATTTTCCTGAGCCAAGGAAAATATACAATGTGAATACTAAAGAAGTTTAGTATGACAAAATGCAAAAACACTGTGATGGATTTGAAGATAATGAATGATGATAATTCAGAAAACATTGATCCACAACTGATTGGATCATTGATGTATTTGGTTAAACACCAGACCTAATTCATGCTATGCAGTGAATATGCTTAGTCAATCCATGAGCCAGCCAAGACAGACTCACTGGATAACAGTAAAGAATATATTGAGATATACTCGAGGCACAGTTAGATATGGCATGAGATATGCCTCCAAGTGTGAAATTGAGTTTGCAGGGATATGCCTATACAGATTGAGCAGAGAATATAATGGACCGAAAGAACACATTCGGTTGTTGTCTTACCGTGAAGTTTTCCATGGTTTCCTGATGTAGAAAAAAACAAACTCTATGGCCTTGAGTACCACAGAAGCATAGTATTTAGCATCGAGTGTGTGAAGCAATGTGACTTCACAAGATTCTGACAGATTTACTTGATCATGAGATGGATTCTATGATGATAGCCAGATCTGTGTGTAAAGCTCATTGAGAACCCACTGTTTCATGATAGATAGAAACACGTTGAGATAAAATATATATGATACATGATGCCAAGGAAAATAGTACACATGCAGTACCTTCCTACACATGAGAAGATCGCAGATATCTTCACCAAATTAGCTTTGTGAAGAATATCTCCCTAGTTGAGAGGGAGTGTTGATGACTACAACCAAGACAAAGTTCAAAGTACATCAGTGTGAGACTTGGCATGATGAAGAATGCCTCCCTAGCTGAGAGGGAGTGTTGATGATTGTAGCTAGGTGAGACATTCTTCAGGACACAAACCTAAGAGAGAGAGCCTCTGAGAGGGGTGTGTGGTTCCTATCTGAGAAAGAGTTGGAACGTAGAGATGGCCTCCTCCATACAAAGATTTGAGAAGAACTCCAGATGATTCAACTGTGTAACACAGTGCGAAAGGAGATCTGCAGAGTTGGACATGCATGTGGCTGAGCACAAGGTGAACATGTGAATTCCCAAAGAGTTGGGTGCATTGTCATGAGACAGAGATGAAGATGATGTATTAGCCTCCTCTGAGCATAGATTTGATGATGAACTCCAGATGACTCTCCTATGTAATGTAATGGGAAAGAAGATCAGTTGAGTGGATGTGTCTGTGGATGAGCACAGGTGAATGTAATCCTAGTGGCTGAGCACTAGTGAGAGTGGTTCTTTTGTGTAATGCAGTGAGCCATAGATATGGACATCCCTATGGATGTGCCCCTAGTGGTTGAGCACTAGTGGGTGTATGAGATCCCTTGATATATTGTTCAAGAGTCAGACTTGCATGTAACCCTAATTTTAATGTAAAGGGTACAGGTTGGCCCTACCTTAATGTAATTGATAATTAATGTAAACGATAATTAATCTGGTTAATATTAATTATATTATGAGATAGAGAGGTCGGCCGTGTTGTGCCAATAGACACTTATGTTGACAGGTCAAGTCTAATATAAGTAAAGGTAAATTCCTCATTGAGGAATCATATATTTTGTGTGAGTTTGGAAATTTCAACAAGTACATCTTGGGAAAAGTGCGCACCTCTCTTGGGCACTAGTCTTCTAGGGTTTGCAAGCACCCTCTTGTGTGCTAGGTTTTCTTGGTGGTGAAGGTATTTCTCTTGAAGAATATAGCAAAGGATTTGGTTGGGTTTTCTTCCCCTGTTGAGAAGGGTTTCCCAGGATACTTCTTGTGTTCTTGTGCATGGTGTTTCTTCTTGTGATCTTGGTTGCTGCAACATAATAGGTTATGGTTTAAGTTAAATGATAAAAATGGAATGAACTTCATGCTTAACCTTACCTATTGAAAATTCAACAAGTTGGTATCAGAGCTTGTTCACAGAAAGTTTGGTGAATAGTTGGTGAACTCTTCACCACTATCTCGACAATAGTTGGTATCAAAGCATGTTCATTGCAAACTTTGAAGAAGGTTCGATGAATAATTGGTGAGATCCTCACTACTACTACAATGGTGATAGTGGTTTTGAGACACATTGTGAAGCTAGTTTGGGCGTAGACTTGGTGATTGATTCGGTAAGGTGGATTGACCTATCGTAAAAACAGTATGGGTGAATACTTGCTTGTTTTGAGGAGCATGTTGACACAATAGCAGGCGAGTGTTACGAGGAAAATCTCTCTATGGCATGGGGTAAACCACAATAGACGAAATGACGAGCATAAATCAACTCTAATCTCAAGTATGCTATATAAATGAAATGATAACAGGACAAGATCAAGATCCTACCTCATCTGGACGTTCGATGGAGACCACCATTGAGCACGCAACTCAAAGATTTATACCTGCAACTTGTCCTCAACAACCAAGATACACAAGCATATGGTGATAATATATGATGTTAGCATATAAATTATCATAATCCATTAACATACATGACAAATACACCCATGGAATAATAATTCAAATATTTGTAAGATATCAATTGGATGATAAAAGAGTATTTCTATTAAAATAATCAACAGAAGCATATATGTGACAAAATTTTGTATCGGAACACATCAGAACCGAGAAACTAAGTCCCTCCAGCTGGGCCTCCACCACTTCAATCCTCCACCAAAGGCAAGCTCATATAAAGGAGACAATGAGGCTCTCCATAAAAGAAGGAAGAGCTTGGGGGATGAACAATGTGTTCAAACTTTCAAGGATAAAGGGATGCAGACTCAATATGAAGTGAAATTTCTTCAGAGTATATTTGCTCTCAAAAGTTGAATTCTCTCCTCCTCCATGACTTGGATATGGCTCGATTTATAGCCTTCAAATGAAACTAAAGGGACAAATCAAAGCGTTTCCAATATATGGAAGGTCAAGGATCATAGATCTCATGACATGACATGGAAACCGGACATAATTTTTAATTTTGAGCACCAAACCCGATATACGCGGGTTGTAGTGGAGAAACCTATGTATATGCATGTAGTCTAACTAGTAGGGTGCATATATGTGGAAAAATATGATTTTTTGGCTCTGGAAGGTACAAAAGGGGACTACAAGTCTGCATAGGGAAATGGAAAGGCCATCCAAGCAAGTTGCATGGGGTGAAGAAAATTTTTCTATAACAGATGTCCTTTAATGTGTGAGGTCAGAGGAGTATCCGCGATGGCCGAAATACATTATAATTCCCATAAGTGGAGTAATGGGGACTCAGCTGGAAGTGTTAGTTGCTAGAGAGAATATTACAATCCATTATGACTTTGTACACATGGATGCCAATTTGAATTACACTATAGATCCATGTGGAAATATACCAAATAGTTGTTCATGGCCATGAATAGGAAATACAAAGTAGACACATGCCATAGGCTGTCATAGTCACGAACAAGGCCCAGTGGAAACCAATCTCAAAATCAATCTAAAGATATATGTATACAATGGAGTACAATCTGATCTCCCATGATCATTGAAGTCATATAGGTACTGGTCCAATGAAAGACATCAACAGAATAGGAATGTTGTTGCTATAAGTTAGAGGTATTCTACATTATCCGCCAAAGGTGCAATTCTACATTATGTGAATAGAGGATTTGATGTCGAACACAATGAGACTTTGTTTGATTACCATTCATTAAGGTATATCGTTAACAAACGCGAGACAACCTATCGATAATGAATTTAGGTATCAAGGCACCGAGTACATTCTTATAAGTGTGAATAAGGGTGTTGAGGTCGAACACTTAAAGAATCCATCGATCAGGAGACATTGATGTATTTCCAACTATCGATGGTGAGAGAACCTGCCACTAATGACTACAAGCCTCTAGGTACTCATAGAACTCTAGGCCTTGTTTCCGGAATAGATGAGTTGAAGTTGATGGTAGGATACCCACTGAAAGGAGAGCATTAAGGCATCTCTCATCAGTCATCATGAGGTACAAAGCAATAGCTTGATGATTAGGAGGAGCTCGAACGAATAGGATGTTCATGAACCAATGACCATGTGCATCTTTTGCATGCACCAGATGCAAGTAGTGCATGAAAAAGACCCTCTAAATAGTATTCAATAAGGAAGACTATCGAAAAAGGCAAGGAAACCACCAATAAGGCTAATGGAATCCAAGACACTGCACGAATCCCAATGTGTGAATAGATTTATTATCGTCAAACACAAGGGAAACCCCCCAGTCAGCGACCAATGAGGAGATGTCGACTGTTGGGTTCAAGGTTTCCTACCCATAATAAAAGTAGGACCAGGGTGCACGATACGACTACAACTTCATCTGACTATGAGACACACTTAGAGTATGGTCGACATGCAAAGTAAAGAGTTCTGAGAAATGACCGACACAGGCTTATAGACATCCTTTGAACAAGAACATGAGACATATGGATAAATCAAGTAGCATAGACTTGATGATGAAAATTCATGATGCAGGAGGCATCAACGAACTCTCCATAGGGACTGGAAGAATAACCAGTCGGAGGAGTAAACTCTAAGTAATGAGCTCAGCTTCCTAAGGTCATTATAAACCCAAACTTTGGATGGTAGTGCACTCAAAAGTTTGTGCTCTGTTCAAAGGTGACACAACTGTTGCCAATATGAGATAATATTATTTTCCCACCCGTCTTTTTTTGTTTTTGCATAGGCAAATAAATTCTATGATACAAGAGAGGAAATGAGTTTCGCGAGTAAGCAACTATCTCTAAACAGTGGAACATACATATGCTCAATGCAAGGAAGTGCATGTGGGGCATGGACACTCGGGGGAATGTTTCCTCTTAGGGTATAGGGTGTCAAGCTGAAAAGGATATAAACAAGGGTCTGCTTCATTGGTGATACAAATTTATGAAGTAATAGGATTATAATGAGAAAGCAGGAATCGATAGTAGGATCAATACTGCAAGTAAGATAATGGAATGCAGTTACAACTTAACTCCAAAGAATGTCCTTTTTCATAGATTTAGTCCCCTAGGCCCAAAAAAGTATAAAATAATTCCCAGGAGAACTCTTCTAGCCAATGTTGACTAGAGTGTTCCTTTTTTGTAATTAGTATACTTGGTCCGAAAAAAGGGTTAAACTTACACAAAATAGACATCCTTTCAAATCCATTTAACAAGTGTGAAAGAGACAAGTTCACTCAGAAATATTTTCTCTTTTTAAGAGAGTCAGAAAAGAGATTAAACAAGACTCGGGGGTGTTGTTCTAAGCATCATATCATGGGTAAGGCCAGGGCTCCCATGAAAAACTTATGTCGAAAGTCAACAACTCACAGGTAGCTGACACAAGCTTAAGAGAACCTAAAACTTTCCAAGCCGAGGAGGATAAAATACTTGCAGAGGATTCTTCATTTACAATATAATTCCAATCAAAGGAAACCATCCTAGGACTTGGAGGGAGCATAGTCAGAGAGAGTGGAATGCTCCCTTGTTGAGAAGGTATAGGACTAAAAATGCAAAGGACATGGTTGAAAGACGCATCACCCCCCAAAAGAAGAGTGGGATTGATCGAAGATTGCATTGGCAATGTCACTTCCTTAGACTTGTCACTCTCCAAGAGAAGAGTGGGATCGATTGAAGATTTCATCATCATGACCAATTCTTCAACCATTGGTTGAATAGGATGTGATACAACATGGTCTAGAGATGCATCACCCCCAAAAACAAGAGTGGTGTCAGCCTAAGATTGCATCGACATGACCGTTCGTTGAACAGGATGCGATAAAACATGTTCAAGATACGCATCACCCTCCAAAAGAAGAGTGGTGTCAGCCGAAGATTGCATCGGCATGACCGATGTATCAACCAAAGAAGGATTAGAATGTTGGGAAACCAAAGATGACTCAAAACCTGAAGGTATATCAAACAAGGACTATGCTTCTTATACCACAACAGTAGCAGGGCACAGACGAGTTAGTTGACCTCCTTTGCAAAGCATACAAAGGAACTTGGGCTTACGTCCTGTGCATCTAGGCTTCTCAATCATATCAATGCCCCCATCATGACTTGCAGTGGTTCATGACATGCTCCGAGCATGACTTGCAGAGTCTAGTAGAATATCTTCAACATGACTTGCAGAGGTTGTTGACGAATCCCCAACATGAATAGTAGAGGTTGGTGATGAATCCCCAACATTACTAGTAGAGGTTGGTGATGTATGTGCAGTGTGACTAGCAGTGACTATATTTGTGCCCCCAACATGACTTGTAGTAGCTGGTTGCATGTCTTCAACATGACTTATAGAGGTTGTTGACATATCTCCAACATGACTAGCAGAGGTTGGTGATATAATGCCAGTATGACTTGCAGTGTATGGACTTATGCTCACAAAATGACTTGCAATGGCTGGTTGCGGAATTTGAGACCAAGGTTCTGGGAAATACTAATTTTGAGAGATTGCAGGCCAGGAAGGGTTCTGGTATACACCATGGCCCTGTCTGGAAGGATGGTATCCTCCTCCAAATTGATTCATAAAGGGTTGTAAGGGCACCATCACCGAGGAAGCTGCTTGCGAAGAGAAAGCGACATGACAAGGGTTACTCAGGTGAGGATATATGTTTCCCTTAGATGAAAGTACTCCGTGAAGGGGGTTTCCAATACTATAAAATTGACTCCACTTGGATGAAACACCAAAGGATAGAAGGAGGTCCGCCATGAGAAAAGCATTTGTAAGAATCGGCATAGCGGAAGAAGGATAGATGGACGGGATGTAATAAGTAGAAGGACCACCCATTTGAGCACTCAATTCGAGAAAAGTGAAGCTAGGATTGGGTCCATAGGAAGGAGGATTCTAACCTCCAACCATGAGATTTGGTTAAGGGATATGACCCCCACCAAACGAAAAGGGAGAATAAGGAGGCATCATTCCCCCAAACCCAAAACTAGGATTCACATAAGTCGAAGAAATAGAGGATGGCGAGTGTGAAGACATGTCTGGCATACCAAAAAAAGGATTAGAGGCCCAAGGTATTAGTTGAGTATCATGATTCGGCGTACCACTCGAAAATACAAAAGGATTCATCCCCATAGAATGAGAAAAGACCATGGGTTGGGTAGCGCTAACTGAGGGAGTCACGAGGGCTCCACTAACCATAGAAATGAAAACTCACAACCCAATACATAATCCTAAGGCCAACTAATAATCAGAGAGCACACCAAAGTAAATAAAAAAAGCCAATGCACATAAATAGGATATAGTGGCTAAAAAGGGGCCTCCCTCACTAGAGTAGGTATGTCTCACCCAAGAGGGGCCTGAGACTCCCTTCAAAAGATTGGAGGTATCAGATTCAGTTATAAGAGCCCTTGTGGGATTAACAATGCAGTCGATCAGATCCCCCCGGAGAGGTAATCCTCCATAAAGGTTGTGTGTTGCCCGACCCTTATCTGAATCAGGGTACCTATAGAATAACCCTTGCATGTAACCTATGTGGCTACATATGTCAAACAACTAGAGCCACCACAATATAACCAATGCACAGGAAAACAGTCATAAGTCTGGTCCATCATATGGGTAGGGTAACAAATCCTGAAATCTTGAAAGCATCGCCTCTCACGTAGGTAAAGGTACTAGCAAGACCCCCATATACGAATGAAACCATAGACATATCTCCGATGCTATGGAGGTATTAGAGGGCTATCTCTACAACCAACTTCGCCCAACCTCGTGCTTAACTCTGGTGTGAGCAGAGCATCCTGACGTCACTAATTACACAATGGATTTCACCACTCCTTGGTCATACACATATGTTTAGTTTAATAGCCTTGGAGAAGTTTACTCACAAAATCCTATTCCAATGCCCTATGTCCTATGCTTGTTTGTGTACCCTGAAAAATAAAATCATTTCTAATCAATTTTAATTAATCAACGTTACTTTTAATGGCTTTTGTTTACTCAAAAGATGTGGTCATGAAATTGATGATATTATGAATTAGCATATCAAAGAAATGAATATAATATAATGTTAAGTCCTAATCTTAAATTCTCAAAAGATGGTAAGATTTTCAAATGCAAATTTCAATGCATTTTCTACAATTTCAATATAATGCAATCTTTCCTCATGTGTCAAGATCAATACTAAGTAACCAAAAAAGAAAATGCCATAATGAAAAATGAGATTTTTTATTTTTTATTTTATTTTCGATATAAAGAAACGAAAATGCAAGGACTGGATAGAAGCTTGATATACAAAACCTACTGCAAGCAAAAAGAGACAAGTCAAGCAGGATACCAAGAAGTAAACACTCAAACCAAGATGCAAGGACAACCAATGAAAAATATGATAAGAAAGAATACCGCCCAAAAATCCAACAATAAGAAGGTTTCCTATCACTTTGTAAGCACTCAACAGTTAGGACAGAGACCCAAGAAGACTCAACAACCAACCAAAATCATCCAGCAAACACCAAACTTATCCAGTAAGCCTAAAAAGTTGATGTACGTGATTGTTTGAGAAAAACTCGCGTATGTACGCGCCTTATAGAAAGACATCTCGTGTATGTATGCGTCTGTCAAGGGAAAAAACATGTATATGTAGTAAAACACTGTCAGGGAAAGGATTAAGTCAAGAAACTCAGATGCAAAGTAAAAATAGGTTGTCAAGAAATCAAGCGACAAGGAAACTCAAGCTAACAGAGACCAAGTCAAGGAGAAAAACACTCCAAACCCCAAAACAAAAGATCATTCCCCAGTATGGTCGCCAATTATGTTGCGAGGAAAATATTTCTATAGCATGAGGTAAACCACAACAGATGGAATGACACACAGAAATAAACTTCAATCTCAAGTATACTATATAAATGAAATGCTAACAGGACAAGATCAAGAGCCTACCTCATCCGGACGTTCGATGGAAACCATCATTGAGCACGCAACTGAAATCTTTATACCCGCAACTTGTTCTCAACAACCAATATAAGAAAGCATGTGGTGATAATATATGATGTTAGCATATAAATTAGCATAATCCATTAACATACATGACAAATACACCCATGGAATAATAATTCAAATATTTGCAAGATATCAATTGGACGAGAAAAGAGTATTTCTATTAAAATAATCAACATAAGCATATATGTGACAAACTTCTATACTTGTACACATCAGAACCAAGAAACTAAATCCCTCCAACTGGGCCTCCACCAAAGGCAAGTTCATATAAAGGAGACATTAAGGTTCTCCATCAAAAAAGGAAGAGCTTGGGGGCTGAACAATGTGTCATACTTTCAAGGACAAAGGGATGCAGACTCAATATGAAGTGAAATTTATCTAGAGTATCTTTTCTCTCAAAAGTTGAATTCTCTCCTCCTCCATGGCTTGGATATGGCTTGATTTATAGCCTTCAAATGGAAATGAAGGGCCGAGTCAGAGCGTTTCCAGTATATGGAAGGTCAAGGATCATGGATCTCGTGATGTGACATGGAAACTCGACATAATTTTTATTTTTGTGCACCAAACCTGATGTAAGCGGGTTGTAGTGGAGAAACATGTGTATACGCATGATGTCTACCTGGTAGGGCGCGTATATGTGGAAAAATGTGAATTTTTGTCTCTGGAAGGTACAAAAGGGGACTTCAATTCTGCATAGGGAAATGGAAAGGCCATCCAAGCAAGTTGCATGGGGTGAGGAAAAATTTTCTATAACAGTGAGCAAGCGAGGAAGGTTTCTTGGCATGATAACTGGTCATCGACAGGTTCATGGTGGACTATATTATGAAGAGGGTTTTGTGAAAATAGTTCCTTAGAACAATTTTGCAGCACTAAGACAAGGGTGTATGGATTTGGAGTTGTGGGCTTGATTGATTTGGTGACAAAATAGGTTGGTAGTTCTGGTGGGTTGGTAGTGAACTTGGGATGCAACAGTTTTTCAAATGAAGAGTTGTCATCATAATGGAACAACCATATTTTTTTTGTAGTGAACCATAGCAAGTGCAACCCCTATATATACTTTGGCATAGAATTCAGCCAAGTTGATGGTCATGCTAATTGGTGCACATCGTAGGTTAATGACTTTGAGTTCATGACACATTCATCCATAGGCTAGGAGGAACATTGGAGGAAGAAGTGGTTATACGGTGAGCATGTTCAAGAGGTAGTTGATCCAAGGTTATATGGATTGGACACCTTGGAAAAAGGCAGTGGATGAGGACGTGTTGTGGATGAAAAGTCATGGTTGGCCTAAGGAGTAGGAAAAGTGTCCCCTAGGACTTGAGGATTAAGGTTGTCTAGGTGGAGAGTCACATAGAATAGAAGAGCACAAGGTCCGGTTGAAGTTGTCATGGAGAGTTGAATGCACCACCAGAAACCAATATTCACCATGGGCCATGGACAGGAAGATTTTCCCGATGGCATGACAGTGTGGACTAGATCACACAATCGGTTGACAAAGTTGAACGCAAAAAATTCATAGGGAGGACGAGTTGCAAGTTGCACAGTATGGTGAGACAAATCGTTTAATGGAGTTAGCCGAAAGGATGAGATGAGTCACACAACAGAGAAACGAACGATTGGCTCAAACATTGGGAAAATATGAAGATCTTGGAGACTACGGTGGGAGAGTCGATGTAGGATGAACCAACCAAGTGCATGATGAGTTCATGACTTGAGGCGAGTTCAAGTGAAAATTGCATAGTTGGGTTGGTGGTTTGACCCATGGTAGGTATCCTGGACACACTTCACTAGGTCGACCTTGCACCAAGCCACATGGAGCTGGAATAAATTAGATTGTTGGTGGGACAATACACTTCATTGTACAAACCAAAGTTATTTTCGGTTGAGTCATGGAGGACTCTGTGAAGGACTGAACCACAACATGGGATGATTTGGGCAGCGACAAAAGTGTGGATTTGGCCTTGGTGTGGAGATAACCAAGGGGAGTAGAGAAAGAATGGTGGAGGTGTGTAGGATGGGTAGACAATAGTTTGGCTTGCACAAGTTGGACCGACGAACTTAGTCACCGGTGATTGGTATGAATTCGTGTGGAGATTAACTGTAAGGTACCATATGTAATATAATATGTAGAAACATGAATATTCAATAGATATCAATAAAACAACACAATATTGAGAAGAGAAACACCAAAAATGATACCTTTATTCAGAGAAATCAATGTTCGCTTGCCTCTTTGAGGGGGCAACCTCTAGTAGAGCAGAGCTCTATTACAATAATTCTCATGACCAAGTTTCTCATGCCTCCTACTCATATTTATACTAATTCTATCTTCTAAAGAACATTCTATAGGAATATCTTTCTATAGGTATGGTCCAATGAAATACAACAACATATAAGGGATGTTGCTACTGTAAGCTGTAGGTCTTCTACACTATCCAACGAAGGTGCAAGTCTACATTATGTGAATAGAGGATTTGAGTTCAAACACAATGAGACTCCATTTGATTACTGATCATTAAAGTATACTGTTAAAAATTGTGATACAACCCACCGATAATGAAAGTAGGTGTCAAGGCACCAAGTAAATTCTACAAGTGTGAATAAGGGTGTTGAGGTCGAACACTTAAAGAATCCATCGATTAGGAGACATTGATGTATTCCCAACTGTCGTTGGTGGGAGAACCTACCACTGATGAATGCAAGCCTCTAGGTACTCATAGGGTTCCAGAATAGATGAGTTGAAGTCGATGGAAGGAGACTCGTTGGAAGGAGAGAATTAAGGCATCTCTCATCATCCAACACAAGGTACAAAGCAATAGCTTGATTATTAGTAGGAGCTTGGACGAATAGGATTTTCACGAACCAACGACCATGTGCATCCCTCGCATGCACCAAATGAAAGTAGTTCATGAAAGAGACCCTCTTAATAGAAACCAACAAGGAAAATTGTTGACAAAGGCGAGGAAACCACCCATAAGTCTAATGGAATCCAAGACACTGCATGAATCCCAATGTGTGGATATATTTCTTTCCGTTGAACATGAGGGAAACCCCCTAGTTAGCGACCAATCAGGAAATGTCATCTGTTGGGTTCAAGGTTACCTACCAATGATGAAAGTAGACCCAGGGTGTAAGGTAGGACAATAACTTCATGTGATTCTAAGATACACTGAGGCTATGGCCAACATGCAAAGTCAAGAGTTATGAGAAATGGCCAACACATGATTTTAAACTTCCTTTGAACAAGATCATGAGACATATGGATAACTAAGGCAACATAGACTTGATAATGATCATTGATAAAATTTTGCGACGCGGGAGGCATCAACAGACTCTCCATAGGGACTGGAAGAATAACACATTGGAGGAGTAAACTCTAAGTAACAATCTCAACTTACTAGGGTCATGCTAAACCCAAACTTTGGATGAAAATGGACTCAAAATTTTGTGTTATGTTCAAATGGGACACGACTGCTGCCGATATAAGATAATATTCTTTTCCCGCCCATCTTTTTTTGGTTTTTATAGGCCAAGAAATGCTATGATACAGGAGAGGAAACAAGTGTCGCAAGTAAGCAACTAGTTCCAAGAAGTGAAACATACCTATGCTTAATGCAAGGAATTTCATGCGGGGTTTGGACATTCGAGGGGATGTTTCCTCTACGAGTATGTCAAGCTACAAAGGATATGTGGAAGGCATTGCTTGGCTAGTTATGCAAATTGTTGAGGAAAGAGGCTTATAACGATAAAGCGGGAACCAGAAATAGGCTCAATAATGCAAGCAGGATGATGGAATGCAATTACAACTTAACTCAACAATGTCCTTTTTCGTAGATTTAGTCCCCTAGGCCCAAAAAAGTATAAAATAATACCCAGGAGAACTCTTCTAGCCAATGGTGACTAGAGTATTCATTTTTCGTAATTAATCTACTTGGCCCGAAAAAGCATTAAAATTATACCAACTAAACGTCCTTTCAAAACCAGTTAACAGGTGTGAAAGAGACAATTTCACTCGACAATTTTTTCATTTTTTCGGGAGTCGGAAAAGAGCTTAACCAAGACTCAGGGGGAGTCCCATAGTTAATGGTTAGAATGCTTGTGAGTAAGAAATGGGGTTCAAACGCAAAGTCATATTGGGACTATAAGGAACTCACGGTCCCATGGAATAACTTCTGCATGGGCACTAAATGACACAAAGGTTCTAACTAGGGCACCCATGTTTGGTAAGTCTCTACCACTTAATAACGACACTTCTAGTAGCAGTGAGAAGGTTTTGTGTCGTTAAGAAATGGGTTCATACCTAGGGTGTATGGATCAAGGTTATAAGACGATGCAAGAATGCAAAGTGGAATGAAAACCTATCATATATGACAGTGAAAGAATATACATGTCGGAGGCATGAACGGGCGGTATGATGCTAGAAATCCGTAAAAAACCCTAGACAAAAACACTAAAAACCAAGTCTTTCCACTGCACAATTAGTCCATAAGTCCAAAAATAGAAAAGAATGGGGTTAAACTATAAAAAGTGGGTAAAAATATTCTTTTAATAGTAAAAATAAGAAATTTGACCATACCATTTGAGTTTTTCACCCACATAGTGCTTTTAGGCTATTTCACCCACGATCTTCCCATGGCGATTGCAGGAGCTACGATAAATGGAATCAACAACAGTCTGGACCAAGTAAGTACCCATCCCATTTACTTCCATTTCAATGGTTTACATTTAAGTTTTAGTCTTCATTTTTTGAGTATTAGAGGATGTTACATGGAAACTAGGGTGTACACGGGTGATAGATCATCGAGTGGTGTATATGACCCCATATACGTGGGAAAAGCGAAGCCTGCACACGTATATGAAGCCCTATATGCAACTTTCATAATTTTATCCCACGTACAAGTCCGTGAACAAGTTATTTAAAGGGTTCAACTCAAAAAATGAATTTTCCTTTGTAGGATGGTTATTGAATGGATGGAAAGGGAGTATGAGGAGATAAATGCAGTAGTGGGAAGAGATGCAAGGGCCTAACAAGATTTGAAACGATGTGGCCTTTATAAATTTTGGGTTCTCAAATGAATGAGGGCTCAGGTGAGGTTACTCTAGTTACTAGTAAACTATTGGGATCCAGAGACAGAGTCTTTCAATCTCGATGGGAAACCATTGAGGATTGAAGTGGACGACATATACTTTATCACAAGGTGAGGTGGTGAATCTCAATGCATGAGGGGATGGAAGTGGTATGACTATGGAGGAGTACATTTCCACCCATTGTGTTGCAGGCACAAATAAAGTAGGGAGCCAACTCCCTATTAGGGCAATCGAGAACCTGATTCTAAAGATCATTGTTCTTGTATTCACATGGATTTCAGGGTAGGCCTCATTGTACCAGGCATTAAGGACACTCATGTTCTATGCGGTGGAGTGTTTAAGACCCATTGTTTATGACTATTGTACCTCACTTCTAGCTAACATGAAGAGATAGTTGATGGATTGGAAACAAGGGTGAATGAGGAATTTCATATTTGCATCCATATTTTGTTTCTTTTTCTTTGAGAGGGTTCTAGGCTTTAGCCCTAGAGTAGAGATTACTCCACACGGACTGTGCGATCCAACCATGTCATGGTGGACCAACATGATGAGGCAGCTAGGAGGTGGTAGGGTGCCAACCCCCTACAATGATGAGTTCTTTTTCTTGTGGCACTGATAGGTTATAGCCATTGATGACTATCCTTATGGAGGGATCGACTATAGAGGGGACCCTGACATGCCATTTCCACCAAGTTTCGCCTATGGTGATATTAATAAGAAACGATTTTTATATATTTCATTTTTTTTGTTTTCCAATTTTGATAAAGGAAAAATAAAAACTCAAATATTTTTTTATGGTGTCAAGTATTAACAATTTATTTGTTACGTAGACATAGGTCTGCGATGACCATAGGGATTCCCATGACATCGGTGAAGGGGGTGAGGAGATGATATAGTAAGCGGGGACATCAAGAGAGTGCTACATAATGTACAAGGGAACCTGTCTCGATTGATGCACAAGATTCCTATGGTTCAAGTGGAGGATCTGCCAGAGGTGATGCAACAACAGGTAGTTGGTGTACCCCGTGAGTGGGTGCGACTCTTCCGACATCTTGCAAACACCATAGTGTGATATCATGATACACATATAACACCATAGGCATATATGCCATGGTCATGCTATGTAATGACCATATGTATTTTGAGGGTGTGAGCCCCATTTTCTGCTATGACACCATATTTTTTGGGCTTGAAAGGATGAAATATATATAAAAAAATTGGCCTTCAGCTTTACTTATATATGTTACAATGTATAAATGTATGAATGTTTTTTCTTTACTTAGTTATGTGACAACTTCAAATCTAAAATGTAATTAGCATATGCATCAGATACTTGATTAGAACTTCTAGCGATGTGATTATAAGTAAGGAAATCAAAGTATCATTCCAAAAGTCGTACCCGTAGGAATCGTCGGAGTAGAGTAGGATCTCTCACATGGTAACTACCGTTCAAATGAAATATGACTAACTGGGAGTCCAGGCTAACTTCTAAAGATCAAACACCATGTGAAATGGTGTCGTGTAATAACTATATAATGACGATATACTGGGCCACATTATTCATTGATGGCTCTAGACAAACACCACCTGAAGACACCAGTTGGCCCTCAGGTGAGTAAATGACCCAAGCTGTGGAAGCCATGTTCTGTGTATGAATAATGGCACCATCCGTGAATCCTAAGTAATAAAATATTTTGTTGATATCTTCCAATCAAGGAGAAAACTCAATAAGAAAGTCGATGACACAAAGAAAAGATAAAGAAGTATATAGATTAAGATACACTAGTATACAAAGGTCACGCCCGAGTTTGAGGGCTCAGGCATAATACCTTTTAAGATAGAGCCCATTTCTAGGCTCATCCAAAATATTCTCCTCATAATATTCTAATTTGCATGCTCCTTTATCTAAGACACATTGCATGATATAATGACCGTGCCACATGGGGTCAAAATTACCTTCCCCTAGTGGTTCTTTGGCTTGGTCATAAAGGAGAACCAAGTCACCCTCAACGTACTGCTAAGGGTAGATAGACTTATTGTATTGGACCTTAACACGTCTTTTATTCACTTAGATATCCATAGAGGTATCTTGATGCTGCTCATCGAGGTGCTACAGGTGCACGAGGCATTCTTCAAGATCAGATGTGTCAGGTAGAAGCTCAATTGCCAATTTAAGGGAAGGGGTTTCACATTCAATCAGAAGAATCGACTCCACACCATGTACTAACTAAAAAGGAGAGAAACCAGTGGAAGTCTTGACCATGGTTCGGTATGCCCAAAGTGTAGGGTAAAGCATCACATGCCAGACATATTTACTTTGGCTCACATTTTTTTGCAAAATGGTCCTGAGATATTTATTCACTCCCTCTACTTGTCCATTTTCCCAGGGATAATAAGGGGAAGAATGACCATAATTAAAACCCAGTTTTGATGCTAAATATTTCATCATTTCATTCTGAAAGTGACTTCCATGATCAGTGACAATGTCTTTTGGGATTTTGAACTAGATGATAATCTTGTTGAACATGAAGAATATTGCAATATTACCATCAGATTTAATGGTAGGCATGGCCTCTTCCCATTTAGTAAAATAATCCACGTCCATGACAATATGTTGGTGCCCCCCATCCGAGGTTGGGTTTCAGTCCATAAAATCCACCCCCCACTTGGTGAAGGGACCGAGGATCATGACTAGGTGAAGAGGGGTTGGGTGCGAACACATTTTCCTAGCGAACACCTGGCAACGGTGACACTTTTTTACCGCTTCAACGTAATCCTTAAAAATTGACAGCCAAAAATAACCAACTCGCAATATATTTTGGGTTGTCGCAAGCCCGGATAAATGAACACCACATGCCTCACTATGACAATCATTGAGAATAGCTTCAACTTCCTTGTGAGTCAAGAAATGAGATAATATATTATCCACCCCTCGAGGATACAAAGTGTTGCCGATATAAGGTAGTTCTTAGCCTAATGATGTATACATTGTCGATCATCTCTCAAAAAATGTTCGGGTAGCTTCAAGGTTTGAAGGTAGATAAAACTATGTCCATACTAGGGGTCCGAATATGAGATAAGGAAAATATGTTCATCTGCAAACAAATCGTCATAAAAAATGTCCTTATTTATTCGAGGGAAGTCCGACATCAATTCGGAAAAAACTAGCGATTTATTATATTTCGAGGAAGCAAAATTGAGATCAAATTCTTGCAAAATAACAATCCACTTATTGTATTTCCCCCCTATGATATCTCTGGTAAGGACATATTGAAAT
The DNA here is from genome assembly GCA_009831015.1 of Picea engelmannii. NCBI lineage: Eukaryota > Viridiplantae > Streptophyta > Pinopsida > Pinales > Pinaceae > Picea > Picea engelmannii. The sequence goes on from ML779375.1 coordinate 848,676, forward strand.
GGATTGATATCCTCAACTACAGTAGTTTTGCACAGTAATATATAATGTCGTAATCTTTGAACCACATGTACAATGTCCAAGTCCAACTTCTCTACGTGAGAGTATTTAAGTTCAAGACCAACCAGGTTTTGAATGAGATAGTAAATAATGTGCTCATGGATCTCATTGACCTCCTGAACTAGTACCATACCAACCGACCCTTTAGACGTGGCGATATAAATCAAATAATCTCTATTGTAGTTTGGAGGCTTAAACAGAGGTGTCGATACCAAGGCTTTCTTAAGAGCATCAAATAATTCATGGGCTCGCTCATCCCATATAAACAAAGTTTCCTTCTTCAAAAGATGCATGAAACCTTTAGTTAAATTAGCATAGTTCACTATGAAACGACGCAGAAAGTTACCCTTCCCATGTAAACCTTGAAGTTGTCAAATGTTGTGTGGGGGATGCAATCGAAGTATTACCTCAACCTTCATAGACACTATGAATCCTAAAAGATGACCAGACCTAATGCAGTAGATGCACTTGTGAGGGTTCAATCAAATGCGATAATAACAACATCTCTCAAATACTAGTCGAAGGTGAGTTGAGTGATCTACCCTCTTGTGAGAGTGAGTAGTGAGATAATCTAGGTAAGCTTCGATGATATGCTTAAGATCATGAAATGCAAAGGTCATGGCACATTGGAAGGTCGTTCTGGTGTTTTTAAGGCTAAAAGGCAGTTTTCGGTATGTAAAGGTACCCCAAGGAAAAATAAATTTCATCTTGTGTTGATCCCCAAGTTGATCTGAATTTGATTATACCCTAAAAATACGTCCATAACAAAAAAGACTTCGCTTCGTACACACTTGTCAAGAATCTGGTCATTGAAAGGAGTGGGGAAGTTATCTTTAGGACAAGCCTTGTTTAGGTCTCTAAAATACATACACACACAGATGATTCCTTGCTTTTTATATATGGGAATAGGATTGGACACCCATTCAGTCAAGGGAACCGGGTAGATGAAACCAACATTAAGTAGCTTCTTTACTTTTTCCTTAATAACGGGGGCCTTCTTAGGATTAACAACTCTAAGACATTACCGAACATGTTTAGCATTCATATAGGTTTTGAATTCATGTTCGATAATGTTGGGGTCGATCCTTGGCATCTCTTCATATGACCAAGAAAATACATCTTGGAATTCCTTGAAGAGATCGGTGTAGATCTAAATTTCTTCAAGCAAACAATTTGCACCGATATATACGTTCTCAATTTTACCAAGGGTATGAGAGATGTCGATCGCGACGGTAGGATAAATATTCATCATGTTTCCTTCGACATAAATGCCATGTGTATCTAATGGAACCATGACATGATTGACCATCTCACTCAATGTAGATCTAAAGTCATCCCGTTCGATCTTAACAAGCTCTAGGACAAAATAGGATCGATGATGCATATCGTCCCAAGGCCTATCAGGACTATAAATGGCCTCTAAGATGGCTTCATATGAAGGTAAAGTATCGTCGAGGAAATAATGTGAACAATATGATTGAGCAACCTATAAGGGCTCTAAAAATGGATCCACCTTATCCTTCTGCGAGGAGGAAGGATCCAGGTCAACAATAACGTCTAGAATAGACTTATATGCAACTTCTACTACTAACAATGGCATTTCCATCCCAATTTGAAACTGAACATCATACAACATAGTCGGGGAAGGTAGGGTACAAGGGTCATTGAAATACAAACTATGGAAAGGAACAAACCTCATCGATGACAAAGAATCACTGAAAATGGCATGAATATAGTGAATTGGTGCCATGAAATCAAAACTACCCATTAAGGAGGAATACATCCTCACACCAACATCCTCAGTTGCCTGTTGAGAATTATCAATCACAGGGACTGAAGGTCCAATCGATGCACTAGGACTAGCGTGCACAAAGGAAAACTAATCAATCATCACTATCTTCCCTTCGTGAGGAAAACATATAGTGTATAAAACTGACGACACAACAGTTTTCATGGAATAAGTCCAATTACTCCCTAGTAGTAAATTGTAGTCCAGAGGTGCATCAACCACCTCAACGTCAACCTCGATATTCTTTCCACCTAACTATACTGGGAAAGTGGGAAGGATCCCGTGGGGTCAAAACGAACGCCCATCAAATGCGTTCAACATAGTCATAGATTGAGACAGGGTCGGAGAGCCAATGGCTTTACAACATGTTAGGGGCATCACACACATCGCAACACCTTCATCAATTACAATACGTTTGATTGTAATTTTCATGTACTCCACATGGATTTGAAAGGCCACATGGTAAAGTAAGTGAGGCTTAATATATGTGACATAAAACTTGATAACCTTTGAGCCACAGGGGTATAGAGCTCCTAATGTAGATAACAAGGCATTGCTATGTGAAGGACATGTCTGAAGCACCTCCAAAGTTAACATTGCACATGGCGTTTGGCCCAAATATTCGACAATTGAATAGTTTTTGGTGGATTTGGCATTAGGATTGTGGGCATAGTCCTTTAGTACTCCTTTTGGAATACGAGGTAGAGGTTTCATCTTATCAATCTGCAAGGGTGTTTCTGGAGGAGGAGGAGGCTCTGGACTTTGTGAAGAACTGTAATCATGAGATCAAGTGGCTACAACAATATGAGACTTAACCATATTGATGCATAGATGGCCACCTTCATGTGCCAAGGGGTTTTGACTCCCACTCGATGCTTTTCCAGTGTTGGAGGTCCCCGAGGCCATATGTTGATTCTGTGGAAATGGGTTTGTCAGCACAGTGGGTGTCTGCGATAAGAGCCTTGAGGCTTCCTCGATTTTGGGGCACAAGTGGGTAAGGTGATCATTTTTACAAAGTTTACAAGGAAACTTGACCTTCCTCTTCTCTTTCTTTCCCTCACCAGCATTATTATTCGATTTATCATTATTATTGTCGTCCTTGGCTTTATTATTGTTTTTCCCACCCTTACGATTATTACTTCATCATTTATTCTTAGTCCCTCTTGGTTGTTAGTTACCATTTGGGTTAGATGACAACTATACAAAATGCACATCCGTCGACTGGGTGGTGGTGGAGGACGAAGCCGAAACCTGTCCTGCTACAGGTTGGCTTAGAGAAAAATATTTCAACTAGTTCATCACCAATTTTGTAGTCTTAGCATTTGTGGAGCCTATGATTCCATCAGCATGAGGCCTGAGCTTTTTTCTAGGATCGTAGTTTGACAGCGATGCGTTGGGGAGAATTTCATAAAGAATCCCAAATTGAGCATATATAAGGTCCAATTGTTGGGCTTTGAAGATTTCTTCTTCCTTGGATGTTACTACGGATATAGAAACATCCTTCGAAATATAAGGCAACAAAGACTTAAGGAGCCATTCCAACAGGAAGTATCTTGGTTTACGTGGATGTACAAGTTTAAAGGTTATTCCACATGAAATCTCCCAACTTACTTCATTAAGCACACTCGATGTACAAGGAGTTGAATTAAGTGTGGAAGCAGAATCAGAAGCAAGAATTTGGAGCTTGAAGGGGTTGAGAAATCTGAGGATGTTGAGGGTAAATGTAAATGGAATAATATCATTAAGAATTAAAGAGGTCATAATGGGAACATGGTTGGAGATGAGGAACTTATTTTGGGAATTTGATGCATATGCCAATATTCTTCCTCAAGACATGATGAACATGAGGAAGGTTCAGAGTTTGGAAATGGAGGGCTACCCCGGGTCAAGTCTGTCGGTTTACCCTTGCAAGTTCCAACATCTTGAAAACATAACACCGGTTTGGTGTTAGCATCTACGGGAGCTCTCTTCGTTGGAACAGTTGCCAAACCTAAGGTGTTTAAACTTGATTTGTTTCTATGGTTTGAAAGAGTTGGGAATAGGGAATTCTGGCCATGCAAATAGATTTTTAATGTTAGAGAAATTGGTTCTCTATGATTTGTTGGATTTAGAAAGCATTGCAGGACCATCAAATAATGGCATGTGGAATGAAAGTACGCTACCCAGATTGGTTATCTTAAACATAAGGAACTATGAAAAATTCAGAAGACTTCTGGTAGGAATAGACAATTTAATCAATATGAGTACATTAATTGGTGAGGAAAGGTGGTGGCAAGAAATAATTTGAAAAAATGATAATATCAAAACACATTTTGCAAAATTATTTAAAAATAGGTAAGCAATTTTATTAACTTGAATTTTTGTTATACATGTTATAGCAAGATTTGCCCCACCATTGATATCTTGCACAAAGGGCCTTTTTCCATTTCCCTATGCATACTTTTTATCCCTGTTTGATGAATCTAGAGCTAAAAATATATACATTTTTCCACATATATGCTCCCTAACTGCTATGCAAGATGCATATACACTTGTTGCTCCATTACAACTCACGTATATAGGGATTTGTGCCAAAAAATACAAACTAAGGTTGGGTTTCCATGTCACGATAGAAGACCTCTGATCCTTGGCCTTCCATATACTGGAAACGTTCCAACTCAGCCCTTTAGTTTCATTCTGGAGGCTATAAGAGCACAATTTTGAACTATGGAAAAGAGAGAAATCATTCAACTTTGAGATCAAAGTTACTCTAAAGAAATTACTTCATATTGAGTCTATATCACTTTGTCCCTCAAGTTTGAACACAGTGTTCAGCCCCCAAGCTCTTCCCTTATTGTTGAGAGGACCTCTTTGCCTCTTTCTCATGAGCTTGCCTTTGGTGGAGGATTGAAGTGGTGGGGACCCAGTTGGAAGGAACTTGGTTTCTTGGTTTCAAACCATGCCGACATGGAAGTCTGTAATGTTGACACTTCTGCTGATCAATTATTAATAGAAATACTATTTTCTCGTCCTATTGGTATCTTGTAAATATATGATTATTATCCACTGGCGTGTGTGTAATGTTTATTAATGGATTATGCTCTCTGATGTGCTAACCCCTTTTATATCATCACTATATACTTGCTTTTCTTGTTTGTTGATAACTTCTCGTAGGTATAAAGCTTTGGGTCAAAGTGCTCAACGATGGAACATCATCAAACATTGGATCGAGGTAGGCCTCTTTCTTGTATTGCAAATTAGTCTATATAGCATATGTTGGAATTGAATTGATTTCTGTAGTCACATCTGTCTGTTGTGGTTTACCCTTGGCCATAAAGAGTTTTTCCCTTGTAACAGAAATGGTGACTCCACTAGGGAGAGATCTTCCTTCTAAGGGTTCAAGTACTTTTTCTTCTTACATTGCTCTTTTTCCTTTGTGTTTCTTGTCGTATCACTGCTTGACAGATCTTGTTCAGTCTGAGTCTAAGTTTTCAGCCTTTTACCCTTGCATGGCCTTGTTTTAAAGCATATACACCCTTTTTTCCTTGACAGTTGCGTATACACACTTGTTGACTCATTGCAAGAAGCGTATATACGCTTTGTTCTCCTGAAAAATCGTGTATACCACTTCCCCTTGCTTGTTTTCTTGGTTGAGTGACTGTTGGGTAGGATTTAAAGGTTGTTGAGCCTTCTTAGGTCTCTATAGTGTCTGTTGAGATTATTTGGGATGATAGAAAACCTGTTTGGAGTTGAATTTTTGGGCACAGTCCTTCTCTTTGTTTTCTATTTTTAATTTGTCCTTGGATTCTGGGCTGTTTGCTTGGCTGCCTAGTATTCTTCTTGAGTTACTGCTTTTATACACAGTAGAATTCATATGTCAATTTTCTTATCAGTCCATGCATTTTCTTTTTAGAATATTGAAAATAAAAAAAATAGGCATTTTGCATTGGTTGGCATTTTTTTCTTTGAATTTTTATCATTAGCTTAGCACATTCAACGAAAGATCGTATTTTACTTCTGAATTGCAGATTTGAAATTGAGGACTGCATTGTTTTTATTGGCATATCATTCATTGAAAAGTTAAAGATAGACTTTGCATTATATCCATATTTATTTTTTGGCATAGTCATAACACCATGAGTTTCACTTCCACACATTTTTGAGTAACCATGGCCAATAAAATTTACACTTTAAACTAAAATTGATTAGTCACGATTTTATTTTTAGGGTGCACGAACTAGCTTAGGATTTAGTGCCTTGGAATAGGATTTTGTGAGTAAACTTCGCCATGGCAATTAAATCAACATATGTGTCTGAGGCAGGAGTTGAGAAGTCCATTGTATAATCGGTAAGATCAGGGGGCTCTGCTCACACCGGAGTTAATCATGAGGTCGCGCGAAGTTAGTTGAAGGGATAACCCCTGGATACTCACCTAGCATCAGAGATATTTATGTGGATTTATTCGTATTTGGGGATCTTGCTAGTTCCCATACCTCTATGAGAGGCGGTTCTTTCAAGGTTTCGGGCTTTGCTACCATGCCCATACGGTGATCCGGACTTATGATTGCTCGCCTATGCATCGGTTATATAGTGGTTTATTAGTTTCTTGACTTAGGCATCTCATAGGTTACTTGCAGGGGTTATTCTGCTTGTACCCTGAGTCAGATAAGGGTCGGACAACACACAACCTTTATGGAGGATTACCTCTCCAGGGGGATCTGAGTGACTGGTTGTTAAGCCCACTAGGGCCCTTATAACTGATTATGTTACCTCCAAACTTTAGCGGGGAGTCTTAGGTCCCTCTTGGATGAGACATATCTTCTTTTGTGAGGGAGGCCACTCAGCCACTTTAGCCCATTTGCATGCATATTGGTTGTTTGAATTTTTGGTATGCTCTTTGACTACTAGTTGGCCATAAGATATATTTTTATTTGTGGAAGAGTCATAAGTCATCATGGAGTCGAACCAACTTCCTCGCAGGTCCCATTGGTTGTTACAATTACCACCGGTTTTTGAGTCCTTTCCTTCTAAAAGGCGTAGATTTGTCATTAGTGGTACACACACATCCACTTTTCCGACTTGTGATCCCGCAAGGATGAGTACCAAGTCTAGTCTTCAGAACACTGGGACTTCTTCGACTCCCAATCCCACTATAATTAATGGCACTCCTTCGACACCTGTAGCTGCTACAGTTGTAGTGCTGGAGGCTTACACTGATACTATGTCTCGGCCTGTAGTTAAATATTCATCTCTTACCTCGAATCCTTTTGGGGGTTTTGGCCACTCGTTGAGTTACAATGTTCAAACCATCCCCATGGCTTCTAGTCTGTTTTCTTATGATATGCCTAACTTCACCTCGCAATTTTCAACTTCCATCCCATCTGCTGGCCATAACATTAGCCTTGGACTTGGGGGAACTACACCTCCTTACACTCCTTCCCCGTTTGGTGGTTCTCATATTCCCCAAGTGAATCCTAATGTAGGGAGTGTCCCTATTCTTAACCCTGAGTCTAATCCTTCTACGGTTGGATGGAACAACCCAACTGGTGGATAAGTTCCACCCTATATCCCTATCCCCTCGGTGTCGATTCTGACTAATACTTGGCATGATGAATCCACTTCAATCCTCCGGGTTCCCACCTAGAGGAGGTCAGTCTTACACTTTGGGCACTCCCCAACCTAGATCTAATATAGTTGGGGGCAGTTTTAACAACCCCCAGCTTGGATCTAATCCAACTAGGGGCAATGTTCATAACCCTTATCAGAACATTCCTATTGGAATGATGCCCAATCCATATTTTACGAATCATCCTGGAGAAGGGTCTTATAATTCCGGACAAGGTTTTGGTCCTCACCAGGATCTTGGATGGAACGTAGTTCCTAACACACAATCTTTTGCGGGAGGATGGGGTCAGGTGTCGCAACCCCGTATTCCCTTCCTAGCCATGCTTAATCTACCATATTTGTCTAAAATAATGAATGACCTGATGAGTCATGACCCCCCATGGCCCCTTGTCCCTACCAAACTTCCATCAGACATTCCAAAGTTTGAAGGTAAGAATGGCGAAGACCCGGGTGATCACGTCACTATTTTTCACCTTTGGTGCTCATCGGATTCTTTGAACCATGATTCTATTAGGTTACAATTGTTTCAGTACACTCTCATTGGAGTGGCGTCACAATGGTACATTGAGCTACCTACGGGGACATATGGGTTATTCCATTAGTTGGTGTTAGCCTTTCTCAACCACTTTCAACTTCCCATTCATTATGATGTTGGCCTTGAACTTTTGTCAACTTTACACCAGGGTACCGACACTCACATCTCAGACCATATCCAAGAATGGCATAGGAAAAAGTGGTTGGCTAAGACTCCTATACCACCAACCTTTCTGCTAGAATGGTTCCTAAAGTCTTTACATGCTCCTATTTCAAAGGCCATTGCTACTTCTGGGGTCTTCAGCGAGGAAGAAGATATCCTTAGAGCCCAACAATTTGATTTGATATATGCTTAGTCTGGGATGTTATAACACCTTCTTCCAGGCGCACCGCGAACAAATCATGATCCTAGACAAACTCTCGTACCTCATGCTGATTGCATTGTAGGGTCCGCCAATGTAAAATCCATAGACTCGGAAACAAAATCTGTCGGAGGACCAGCTTTTTCTGGATCCTCGAAACCCATCTAGTCAACGGATGTACATTTTGTGCAATCGTCGAAAAACCCAAATGGTGACCAACAACCATATGGGAATAAAAGGAAAGGTCGAAATAATCGTAAGGGTGGGAATAATAATAATAATAAACCTAAGGACAAAGATAACAATGGGAAACATAATGATAATGTTGGAGAGGGCAGGAAAGAGAAGCGTAAGGTGAAGTTTCCTTGTAAACTTTATACTGATGACCACCTTACCCACTTGTGCCCCAAACTTGCGGAGGCTGCGAGGCTTTTAAATCTACCTCCCATTGTGTTGACGAATCCATTCCCACATAACTAGCACTTAGCCTCGAGTTCTTTGAACGCCGAAAATGCATTTGGTGGAAGTCAAAATCCACCATTGCAAGATGGCGAACATGTTTGAATCAATATGATCAATGTTAAAATTTATATAGCCACCCCTCTTGAGATTATAGCTCTTCAAAAGCTAGTACCATCCTAGAAGATCCCCCTCCACCCCCAGAGATGAACTTATAGATTGAGAACCAGAGCCACCGCCTCATATTCCGAAAGGAGTACTCAAGCGCTCTACCCACAATCCTAATGCTAGAGCTACCCAGAACTACTCTATTGTTGAAGATCTGGGGCAAACCCCTTGTGTGATGTCAGCTTTGGAGGTACTCTAGATGTGTCCATCATAGAGGAATGCCTTACTCTATGCCTTATTAGCTATAGAACCTAGTGGCTTGAAAATCATCAAGTTTGATGTCATGGACATGAAGCCTCGCTTACCCTACCATGTGGATTTTCAAATCCACGTAGAGTATTCCAAGTATATTATCAAATGAGTGGTCGTTGATGAAGGTGTTGCCACTTGCGTGATGTCCCTGTTCTATTGGAAAGCTATCGGTTCTCCGACCCTTTCCAAGTCGTTGAACATGTTGACTGCATTTGATGGTCATTCCTTCCGCCCTCATGGTATTCTCCCCGCCTTTCCGGTCCAGTTAGGTGGGAAGATGGTAGAGGTGGAGGTAGAGGTAGTTGATGCACCTCTTGATTATAACTTGTTACTATGTCGCAGTTGGACCTATGCTATGGTCACTGTCGTATCGTCTGTTTTCCATGTATTTTGTTTTCCTCATCAAGGGGATATCGTGATGATCGGCCAATTATCCTTTGCGTACTCTAATCCTAACGCATCTATTGGACCGTAAATCCCTGTGATTGACAATTCTCAGCCAGCAATTGAGAATATCAGTGTCAGAATGTATTCTTCCCTCATGGGTACTTTTGACTTTTTGGCACTGATTCACCACGTTTACTCCATGTCTAGTAGGCCTGCTTTAGCAGAGAGGTCCATTCCTTTCCTCACTTCATATTTTAGTGATCCTTGGACCCTACCTTCCCCAACTTCATCGATTGAAGGTCAGTCACATGCTGGCATGGCTATGCCACAATTGGCAGTAGAGATTGCGTATCAAGCTATCCTTGACTCTTCCGCTGATCTCGATCCCGTTACCTCACAAACAGACGAGGAGGATCCCATTCTTAGAAACATATGGGCCACTTCATTATCTTGTTCACATGATTTCTTAGATGAGACTTTTCCTTTGGATGAAGCCATCCTTGAAGCCATGAATGTTTTCAATAGACCTTGGGATGATATGCATCATCGATCTTATTTTCTCCCAAGTCTTGAAAGAATTGAGCAAGATGATTTTCGGTCTACCTTGAGTGAGATAGTCGGTCACGTCATAGTTCCACTTGATATGCATGATATTTATGCTGAAGGAAATATGGCAAGTATTTCTCCTACCGTCTCGATCAACATCTCTCGTACCCCTGGAAAAATTGAGAATGCAAATATAGGTGCAAATTGTTCGCCAGAAGAGATTATGATCTACACCAACTTCTTCAAATAATTTCAAGATGTATTCGCTTGGTCATATGAAGAGATGCCAGGGATCGACCCTCGTATTGTCGAACATGAAATTAGAACTTATCTGGATGCTAAACCTATTCAATAACGTCTTAGAGTTGTTAATCCTAGGAAGGCCCCCGTTATTAAAGAAGATGTGGAGAAGCTACTTAATGTCGAATTCATCTACCCGGTTCCCTTGACCGAATGGGTATCCAACCCCATTCCTATGAATAAAAAGCAAGGAACCATCTGTGTGTGTATGGAATTTCGCGACCTGAACAAAGTTGTCTTAAAGATAACTTCCCCATGCCTTTCATTGATCAGATTCTCGATGAGTGTGCGGGAAGCAAAATATTTTCCTTTATGGACGGATTTTCAGGATATAACCAAATCCAGATCAAACCTAAGGACCAACACAAGACGACATTTATATGTCCTTGGGGTGCTTTTGTAAACCGAAAAATGCCTTTCGGCCTGAAAAATGCCAGAGCAACCTTCCAATGCGCCATGAATTTTTCTTTTCACGATCTCAAGCATATAGTTCAATCTTACCTCGATGATCTTGTTGCTCACTCTCGCAAGAGAGGGGATCATGTCACACACCTTCGGTTGGTTTTTGAAAGATGTCGTTACTATAGAATCCGGTTAAACCCTCACAAATGCATCTTTTGCGTTAGGTCTGGCCATCTCTTAGGATTTTTAGTTTCCGAGACTAGGATCATGGTAGATCCTCTTAAGGTTGAGGCAATACTTCAATTGCCTCCCTCGTGCATGATTAGACAACTTCAAGGTTTACAGGGGAAAGCTAACTTTCTGCATCAGTTTATAGTGAATTATGCCAATATCACCAAGGGTTTCATGTGCCTACTAAAGAAAGACAGCCTATTTATCTGGGATGAGTGAGCCCAGGAGTCTTTCAACGCCTTAAAGAAAGCCTTGGTATCGACTCTTCTACTGAAATATCCTGATTACAGTAGATATTACTTGTTACATATTTCCGCGTCCGAAGCGACAATTGGTATGGTTCTAGTTCAGGAGGATGATGAACTCCATGAGCACGTCATCTACTATCTCAGTCAAAATTTAATCGGTCCTTAGCTTAATTACTCTCATGTTGAAAAGCTAGCTTTGGTTGTCGTTCACGCAGTCCAACGTTTACGACACTATATATTTATTTGTGAAACTATTGTAGTCATTGATATTAATCCATTTCAATACGTCTTCACTAGGCGTATCATAGGCAGGAAATATAATAAATGGATTGTCATCTTACAAGAATTTGATCTCGACTTTTCTTCAGCCAAGTCCAAGAAGTCACTATTTTTTGCAGAGTTAATATTCGATTTCCTAGGATTAGATGAGGATGTTATCCATGTCAATTCATTTGCAGACGAACACATTTTCCTTGTCTCATCGTCTGACCCCTGGTATGGAGACATTATTTTATATCTTCAAACCTTAAAGTTCACTCAACATCTCTCACGAGATGATCAACAACGAGTTAGATACCAAGCCAAAAAGTATACCATCATCGGCAACACTTTGTATTGTCGAGGAATATATAGTATCTTACGTCATTGCTTAACTCACGAGGAAGTCGAGTTAGTCATAAATGATTTCCACAAAGGGGCTTGTGGTGGTCACTTATCCAGGCTTGAGACAACCTGAAAAATCCTACGAGCCGGTTACTTTTGGCCCACCATCTCTAAAGATTGCATTGAAGTGATTAAGAAGTGTCACCCCTACCAAGTGTTCACTCGGAAAATGTGCTCGCACCCAACCCCACTTCACCGAGTCATTACTGACAGTCCCTTCACCAAGTGGGGGGTAGATTTCATCGATTGCAACCCAACTTCGGCTGGGGGCATCAACACATCATCGTGGTTGTCGACTACTTTACCAAGTGGGTTGAAGCCATGCCTACTGTAAAATCCGATGGGAATACTACAGCCTTCTTTATGTTCAACCAAATTATCGCCCGGTTCGATATCCTGAGTGAGATTGTCCCTGATCATGGAAGTCACTTTCAAAATGAAATGATGGTAGAACTAGCATCTAAGCTAGGTTTTAAACATGGTCACTCATCTCCTTATTACTCGCAGGAAAATGGACAAGTAGAGGACGTCAACAAGTCTCTCAAGACCATATTGCAAAAAACTGTCAGTTGGAGTAATTCCAATTGGCACATCATGTTGTATCCCGCACTTTGGACATACCAAACCTCGGTTAAGATTGCCACCAGTTTTTCCCCTTTTCAATTAGTGCACAGTGTGGATTCGATACTTCCCGTTGAATGAAAAATCCCTTCTCTCAAATTGGCAATCGAGCTCCTACCTAACACTTCATATTTAGAGCGACGCCTGGTGCACCTAGAGAGTCTTGACGAGCAACATTGACACACCTTTACAGCTATCGAGGCAAACAAAAAATGTGTCAAGGTTCAGTATGACAAGTATGCCTATCCCCGATTGTATACCAAGGGTGGCTTGGTCCTCTTGTATGACCAATCCAAAGAACCACTAGGGGTAGGCAAGTTTAAACCCATGTGGCATGGTCCTTATAACGTGCGATGTGTTCTAGAAAAAGAAGCCTACAAATTGGAAGATTATGAAGGGAAGAAATTGGTCGAGCCCAGAAATGGGCTCTACTTGGAAAGGTATTACGCTTGAGCCCTGGGCTTGGGCGAAACCCTTTGTATACTAATGTAAATTTAGTGTATATACATATTTTTTCTTTTTGTCTTCGACTTGCTTATCGATTTTTCCCTTTTGGTTGGTAGATGTCAATGGAGTCTTCGGTCTACCTAGGATTCACATACAAAACCAGTCATCATACATGGAACTTGGCTTCCTCCGCTTGGGTTATTTACTCACCCAAAGGTCTACTGGTGTCTTCAGGTGGCGTATGCCTAGGGCCATCCACGAACAATGTGGTTGAATATAGAGTCGTCATAGAACTTTTGCGTGATGTTATATCACATGGTATTCACTCTCTAGAGGTTCACCTGGATTCTCAGTTAGTCGTATGTCAATTGAATGGTCGTTACCGTGTGTGTGATCCGATGTTACTCTGTCAATTCCTACGTGTACGTCTTTTGGAACGACAATTTGATTTTATTACATACTTTCACTTTCCTAGAAGTTCTAATCATGTATCTGATGCCTACGCTAATTATGTTTTAGATTGGAATTTGTCACATTAATAAAGCAAAGAAGACCATTAAATCAATGTACACATTGTAAGATATGAGTCAAGTCAAAGATCCCTCTTTATATATTTCCAAAAAATATGGTGTTTATATTACAAAATTGGGGCTAAAACCCTCAAAATACATATACAACCGATATACATGTCCCATGACATCTATGCCTGTGGCGCCGGATGTGTATCATGATAGAAAACCATGACATTTGCGAGACGTCGGAAGAGTCATACCCATGCTCTAGGTACACCGACAACCTGTCACTGCATGGCTTCAGGTAGATCCTCCACCTGAACCATAAGAATCCTCTATGTCAGACGAGACAGGTTACCCTGCACATTCTATAGGACTCTCTCCGCTTCTCCTCCCACTGCCTCATCTCCTCAGTGCCTCCGCCTATGTCATAGGAATCCCTCTGACCATTGCGGACCCATATCTGCAATCACACAAGTATCGAGTTAATATTTAAAACACCATCCAAAAATATTCTTGTTCTCTTCAATACAAAAATACAAAAAAATGAAATATATAAAAACTTTTTACCGATGGCGTCGTAGGTGGATCCTGGTGGAAGCGGCATATCATGATCTCCTCTAAAATCGATTCCCACATAGGGATAGTCGTCCATAGCTATGATTTGTCTCTGCCACTAGAAGAAAAAATCATCATTGTAGGGTGTCACCACCCTACCTCCCCCCTGCTATCTCATGACCTTGATCCATCGTGCCATAGCCGGATCACGTGGTCCTCTAGGAATGATCTCCACTCTAGGTCCCAGACCTGGAAATCACTTGAAAAATAAGATGCAAAGGATAGAGGCAAACCTAAAGTTTCGCTTCCCCCCCTGCTTGCACTTTGTCAAGTGACCTTAAATGTTGGTCAACAGTGAGGTACACCAATCGTAGACAGCGAGTCTCGCACACTCCAATGCGTAAAACATAAGTGGCCTCGATGCTTGATGAAACGAGGCCAATCCTATGATCTTGGTAAGCACGAGCACAATAATCTTCAGGCTGAGGTTACCTATAGCCCGGATAGGGATTTGGCTTCCCACCATGGGAGTCCCTACAACACAGTGGGCCTCGATGTATTCTTCAACCTTCATCCCACTCCCTATCCCGCGTGACTTGAGGTCCACAACCTCTCCTCGGCGTGAAAGTCTAGTCAAGAAGTAGATGTCCTCTACTTCGATCCTTAATGGTTCTCCATCAAGGATAAATCTCTCGCTATCGGGATCCCAATATCCCACCAACATTTCCAACAACCTCACTTGGACCCTCATTCCTTTGAAAGCCCAAAACTTGTATAAACCACATCTTTTTAAAGCTGCTTGAGCCACCGGGTCTCGATCCATTGCTGCATCTACCTCCTCATGCTCTCTCTCTCTCCATTCCAACACCATCCTGCAAAACACCAAATCATTTTTTGAGTTAGAAACATCTTTTTTTTCCATTTGCGCACGTATACGCGGTTTATTTACAAACAGTCATGGGTAGGGCCTGATATACACCCCATGTGGTTCACACAGGGGCATATAACTAGTCGTATACGCGACCTATTCAGAGAAACCTGCGTATACCGAAAAACCCAATTTGCACCCTTAAAAACTAACAAAATAGAACCTAACTCAAAATTGTAAACCACTGAATTTGAAGAGGATGGGATGAAGAGTTACCTGGTCCAAACAGTGCGTGATTCTGTTACCTATTGCTCCCGCAATCGTTGTTTGAATTATGGAGGTGTTTTAGTCCAAATTGCATTATTTGGGTAAAAATGAAAATGATATAGTAAATTTTGATTTTATTACTATTTATAAGCCATTTTTTACCCACTTAATATAGTTTTATTCTATTGTTTTTTCTAATGGACTAATTCAAGAATGGTTTTAGGCTGGTTTTTGTAGTTTCGACTCAATTTTCTTGCGGATTTCAACTTCATGGTTGGTCGTTCATCTCCTCGGGCAGGTATATTCATAACCTAGCATATAAGATAGGTATCTACTCCATCATGCATTTTTTTGCATTATCATTCGACTACCACTTTTTACGCCTTAGGTACAAACCCATTTATTGTGATGCATAAACCTCCATCTGCTATTAATAGCATCGTTAATAAATGGTAGAGACTTACCAAACATAGGTACCCTTGTTAGAACCTCTTTGTCATTTGGTGCCCATGCCAAGTTTTTTTTCCTTAGGACTAAGAGTCCATTATAATTCAACATGTGACTTTACAATGAGCCTCATTTCTCATTCATGCACACACGACCTTATTACCCACAGACTCCCAATAATGAGTCTTATTTAAGCTCTTTTCCGACTTGTCTAAAAACTGAAAATATCACCGAGTGACTTGTCCCTTTCACACTCGTTAAAATTGGATTTGAAAGATCATGAGTCCCAATTAAGCTCTTTTCCGACTCACTATCAAAAATAGAAAAGATTGTCGAGTGAACTTGTCTTTTTCACACTCATAAATTGGATTTGAAAAGACATCTATTTGGCACAAGTTTACCCCTTTTCACACCAATTAGACTAAAAGATATAGAAAAGGACATTTTTTGGCATTAAGTTGTGATTTCATCTCATGCCCTCGCTTGTTGTATTGAGCCTTTAGTCAGTTCTCGCTTTGTGTTATAAACTATTCCCTAAGCAGTTTGCATCCTCAACCAAGTAGAGCCTTGGTTTTATCCTTCACAATTTGACACCCTATACCCTGGAGGAAACATCACCTCAAGTGTCCATCTCCTACATGCATTTCCTTGCATTAAGCATAGGTACGTTCCACTACTGGAACTAGTTTTGCTTACTTGCAACACGCGTTCCCTCCTCTGTATCATAGCATTCATTTGTTATGAAAAAACAAAAAACAATGGGCAGGAAGGGAATACTATATTTTAATTGGCAGTAGTCGTGTCGCCTTTGAATAGAGCACAAAGTTATTGAGTCCTTGTGTCATCATAATTTTGGGTTTAGCATGGCCTTAGGAAGTTGATCTCGCTACAAAGTTTTCTCTACCGACTGGTTACTCTTCCAGTCCCTATAGAGAACGTTATTGATGCCTCCTGCATCTAATTGTCACATCATTGAGTCCATGCTACCAGAGTCCACCATATGTCTCATGCTCTTGTTCAAAGGAAGTCTATCAACCTGTGTCAGCCACTCCTCAGAAAGCTTGACTTTTCATGTCGTCCATACCCTCATTTTGTCTCAGAATCACATGATACTTTGGTCTTATCATGCACCCTGACCCTACTTTCCTCATTGGTAGGTCACCTTGAACCCAACAATCGACATTTCATCATTGGTTGTTGACTGGGTGGTTTCCCTTGTGTTCGATGGCAAGACATCTATTCACACTTTGGGATTCGTGCAGTGTCTTGGATACCATTAGCCTTATTGGTGGTTTCCTCGCCTTTGTAAATGTTAAGAACCAAACATCAATATAGCATAGAAAAACTTCAGGAAAGGTACTCAACGCCTTGAAAAAGAGATAATTTCAGAAAATAAGCCTCTTCGAGGGGGCAACCTCCTTTTACCCCACTTAAATGTTCAAGTACAAGATG
>ML779375.1:878021-896867 GCA_009831015.1 Picea engelmannii
GCTCTAAAATATATCTAGGTGCATTACATAGATTATGGTATGCATGTGCTAACATTTTATGGAAAAAAATACATGCTAGAGCACCTTAATGGCCTATGTAACCATAACAGAACAACAAATAAGTTACTGAACAGTTTGTTGTTATAAAACAACAGTAAACCCTTGTTTGACAATTGAAACTTAGATCCAACTTGAGGTCAAAGACAGACCTAGTTGGCATCTTGTTAGGACCTTGAAAATCTTCACAGTTGAAGGTTCTAATCTTACTAGTGTTGGTGAAATCTTACCAGTGTTGGAAAAGTTAACAATATTATTGTTGACAAATGCATAAAGACAAGAGTCGTCTTTATGGATGTTGTGGCATCTTATGAGATAGTGAACTATAACTGTATTGAAGTGTAATGTCAGGTTACAATGCCAACTGTTGTTATTAACAACACATATGGATGCCAACTATACCTTCACTTTTATCTCAAAGTCAACGAATTTATTCTTTTAGCATGAATTATAATGTGGCATTCCTACAATTATAGCAACTTAAATTTATTTTTCAGTGGTATGGGACAACACATTTATTATAGGTGTCAATTCCTCCAAAATTGTCTTATCTTTATTCTTTTTCATAAGATTGATTCCATATTTTGAGGCAAAAATTGAGTAACAGTTCCATAATTGAAGGGATTCATTCAAAAAACAAAGAGGGTATAAGAAGCAATTGAAGACATTTTAAGAGCGGGGGTTAGTAGGTTAGGAGTTTTGGCAGCAAGGAGTGTGTCCTTTGTAATGAACCCCGTAAGTCTATTGTAATTTTCTCAAATAGCAAGAGTTAATATATGGATTCATTGTTCATTCTTAGCAAAACCCTTTCTTTTCTTATCTTTTTCAGTATTAAGTTTCTTTCATTTTCATATATGTTCTTCTTATTTAATCTGTAATTTGCAATCAGATTTATTTATGTTAAAAACATTAATTTGGTACGACCACCACTATTGTTCATCAAAGATTGTTTAAAGATTACTTTGCAGGTGTTATGCTTCTAAATTCACATATTGTGCTCAGTCCATAAACTTCATTTTCTTTTGTTGAATTCATTGTTTAGATGCTCAGCAAAATCATGTTCCTTCATCCGAGCCTCATAGGGACTTCCTTATTCACTGTTTGGTCTAAGATTTATTGTTTTTCTCCATTTCTTCCATCTTTTATTATCAAATTTTATTCCTTATTGAATGAGACTCCATGCCCAATGGATTAGGCCTCTGATCTGAGAGGATTACAATCTCTCTATTCTAGTAAGATACCATTTAATCTCTAAGCCCTACATACCAAAATAATCCTTTGTTAATCATTCAAATCTGGAATTTTTTCTAATGATGTAAGTTGATGTCTAGTGATAGTAGGCCGTCAGTTTCTTTTTTATCTTTGAGGGAACCCCCCTTATTCTAGGCGATATCTTGTGGCCTAAAGTTGGTTTAAATATGTCTTGGCATGGTTTCTAAGAAGTCAAGAACCATCTCAAGTTACAACACCATCCATAACCATAATAATATATCATTATATATATATATATATATATATATATATATATATATATATATATGTGTGTGTGTGTGTGTGTGTGTGTGTGTGTGTGTTGTGTTGGTTTTGCCACTTGGGTGAGAAGAAAACCAACCACTTAGATACCTTGTCAAGCCAACAAGATACCACAATAAATTGTTAGTTGGTTAGTGGGCCAACAAGTAAATCAAATAATAAATAAAAGGAAATGATAAAAAAACTAAAACATGCATGAATTGGAAATGCAAAACTAAAAATAGGAACAAGAGATAGTCACCAATGGATAGGATTTTGATTGATAACACATTGGAGAAATATAAGGAGCTTGTGATTTCCCCTCTTCCTCCTTGGGAGGGCCCTTAAGGTCCCCAATATAGATATCCTTCTCTTCTTACAATGATATGATAACTGTGAAGAATTACCTACCAATCTTCTCAAGAAGTGAGAAGAATGGCTTTTGTTATGGATGCTAGAAAGATTCTATGAGAATGATGGATTCTAGAGGAGCAATTCCAACAGCATAAAAATACACATAAAGTCTTACTTTAGTGCATACATCAAGCTTGTATTTATAGGACTCATTCAATATTTTACAAAAGTATTTTTTAGGTGTGAATAGGGACCCTCGTGTAGGTACCTCCCTAGTCCTTAAATGGCCCCAAGGCTAGATTTCAACCTGGATTTGGGAGGATTCTCATGGTACACCTGAGATGGAAGTGTGTGAGGCCCGAACATAATCATAAATGCATTGTTTCTGCATCTGCATGAGTTTCTTTGATGATAGTCGTGCAATCCATGCAATTTGTGTGAATTTGGTAATGTTAGCATGTGCAGATGTGCGTAGAAAGGCCCTTGGAAGACTGCGTAGAAATTTAAGGAACCATTTGTATAGTTTTGTGATTTTTTGAATGAATCCTATTAATGTTGGAGGTATGTTGTTTGGTGTATTGCAGTGATAATTTCTTCAGAGATCAATTGTATTGTTATGAGCGATTTTTCGGTGATAACAAATTCCCCCTTATGTGTGAGGTTAAGAGCATATGTATGGCCAAAATACATCATTGTTTCTTTTTCCTGTGATGTCATTGTGTAGAAGAGTTGGAAACAATATTTTGGGGAATTGTCAGGGCAGTCTGTTGGAGGGAGAGGGGAAAATCATCCGAACCAATTTTTATATGAAAAGAATAAAGATCTTTGTACAAATGAGGCGAGCATACCCCATGCTCAAGTCATAGAACCATAAGTATATAATTGTAGCCGAAAACTTTTGATGAAGTGGAAACCTTTAGCGCCCTCAAGGGTGTTGGTACTGGAAAATGATGGTTTTGATGAATGAATTTTCTTTTAATCGAGAAACGAACAATTGTGTTGAGTGTATATGACTTGGAGGCATTGATGGCCTATCAAATTCATAAGTCTTCGGCTAGTACTAAGAAATACAATGTTTGCATAGTAAGACCCACCATAACATGAAACTATGTTGAGGTCGAATGTTAAGAGAGAAAACAGAATTAGAAAGAAATGATAAATATTTTTGTGCCATTTGAGACTCCTCGTTCATAGGGTAACGAGAGCCAAGATACTGCCTTTTTCATGGAAACTTGTGATGACATCGACAGGTAGGGATTCACGACTGCAAGAAGAAAAGGGATCCTTGAAATCAACTGATCAAAAATGGTATTAGGTACTGAGTTGTAGTAAGGTTGATTAACTGGTAACATGGACAAAGTTCAGAATGCTTGAGAATCAAAAACTTCCCTTGGTCTAGGTGCGAATGATGGATGGCAGCAACCATGAAATGTAATCTACTGTCAGGGGAACAACCAGATATTGGGATAAACTGTGTTGAGTTGATAAAGATGAAAAGAGATGTGCAATAGGTCAAAAGATAGAGATATGGGACAAAGGGGTCTGAGATACTCACATGTTGGTTGTTGAGAGGATATTTTGCAGAGATACATGCTATAAAGATTAGATGCCCCAACCAAGGGAAACATGGGTTGTTATGCTAGGTAAAAAGAGCCATTGACTTTGATGGAAAAAACTTATGTACTTGCGGGAAATAAAAGGTATTTTATACAATTACCAAATGAATAAAAAATAATTTTAGTTGATGATACACATATAGAAATGGGTGCCCCAATGAAAGATGGATTGACAAGATGGAGGTGCAAGTATTAGAAGGTAATTGATGGAGGGTGGGGACCCTATGGGTGTGTTTCTGTATTAGGTAAATGGGAGAAGGATGAATTTGCAAATGGTAAACTGATGTTGGATGAGGTGGAGGGATAATGAAAATGCAAAAGTGCATTTATTGTAACCAGAAAAAATGATTTGGGAGTTTGAAATGGGAAGGTTAACAATATGATGAGAAGAAATATGAGGTTTTTCCTGTGAACTGAAAAACTATGTGTTGATTTTCCAAATGGAAAATATCGGTGAGACAACTCATGTAGGTGGGAAGGCTACCGGCCTACAATACCATGATGCAACAGAGGTGAAGGTACTGCAAAGCAGTGTGTTTTAGAACATGAAGGTAGATGTTAGAGGGTGATATTGGTTAATGCAATTGATCCTGGAAGGATGAACTACATGCCAATTTGAAACATATACTTGAAGGGGTAGTGAGATGGCCATAAATGGATGTGTTATGAGTCATTTGAACAAGTACCTACACACCACAACCAAATACTCGAAGTGAATAATACCTAATGATAAAGAACATGTTTCAACTATTTGATGAAAATCATAGTGAACATATGTACCTGCGATTGGGGGCTTGATGAGGGCCCCTCAAGGCATCTGAGTAACATATTAAATAAATGATACCAGTGTGTATATGGGAGTTTCACGATCGTGCTACCATGAATGGTGTGAAAAACAAAGCTCCTAGACTCTTATATGGGTGTTTGGAAGTTTGGGAGGTGGGCATATATATAGGCGTGGGGTCCACTATACCACCTCATTTGTACCTATGGTGATTGAGGTTTGGTACGCTATGTGGATGTATTTGAGATATTTTGGAGATCATGGGTGATTGGATTCAACCAGTGAGAGATATTGGTAAGTGATCGACACTTCCCACATTTTTTGAATTGTTAGGTTTTGGGGATGGGGGTTGTATGATTGTATTTATGTGTGGGTAAGGAGATTGCATGAGAAATTGGTATATAATTGTGCAGGCCTGCATGGTATAATCCTTTTGGACTAGGTGTAGGTGAGAGATGACATAGTAGGATTCCATTTCATTGGAGAGAGAGGGATTGGGAGCACCTCTGGGGGGAGGTGTGGAAGAATGTCCATGTGTAGTGGCAGTTGGCCTACTTTGGGGTGTTGAATTTTTTTTATAGTGCTCCTGTGAGGTCACGGGAGGAGCTATTGAGATTCTTGATTGATATGTGGAGGCCTAACATGTAGGATTTTTTGGTCCATGGATAGGAGGTCCACTTTACAGTTGAGGTGAACATCTACTTTTTGACGAGGCTCCCCTTTAAGGGAATAGAGATGGATGTTCAACCCTGGATGTCAGGGGGAGAGTTAGTGTATGATATGTCTCTTCACCATTGTTCGATTGTGGATCCATTGACAGGTGGATCGATCAAGCTAACGATGATTGATTATGTATTGACATGGGTGGTATGTGCTATGGTGGTGCATATTTATGGGTCGTTGGGGACCCAATTCATTTCAGGTGCACACCTAGGGGTGGTGGAGAGGATCTTGGTTGGTGAGACCTTCGCATGGGCATTGGTGATGTGCTCATGCATGATAGCATATTTGGACTGGTGCATCGTGGAGAGATCAGGGGAGTTCACCTTTGGGTCGGTCCTCTATAGTTTCTTTTAAAGAGGGTTGTATTATTGTTCCCTCAGGTGATCTTAGAGAAACCACTTGTTCGAGAGTTGCAGCTGATGCAGTGGGCACACATCTTGGCTCGCCATGGAGGTGGAGAGGTTGACCACTATTTACTAGTGATTTTGAGAGGATTTAGAGGCGTTGAATCTGATCATTCTGGAGTATCTATATGTTGGTATGGACTATCATCAGGACCTGGACATGGTCTTTCCTTTGGGGAAGTTTTGGGACCATCAAGGTGAGTATTTTCTTATATGTTTTTGTATTTTGATGGTTTTTGGTTTGATTTTATGCATAGGACTGATGGATCACTTATGCTTATGTGTTTGCAGATGTTGGATCGAGAGGGCGCAAGGCATAATTTTCCCACGCTGAAGCATGAGCAGCCCAGGGGGGAGGAGAGGACTAGGAGGCACCATCGTCGTGATGACCCTGGGGTAGGTCCAACTCATGCCCCAACTAGAGATGTTTTTGTAGAGTTGTTGCATGAGATGAAGGAGTTGTGACATCGTTTTGACTGAGTGTTACAGGGTGTTACCAAGGCACGTTGGCCCCACATCCAGGATGATGAGTTCCTGGAGCACTAGGGAGGAAGACTAGAGTGGTAGGATTTGGTGCGTCGTGTCTCTATGGTTGGAGAAGTGGTGATAGGGCATTTTCCTTTTGGAGGAGGGATGCCCCCAACTGGTGAGGGACCACCAGTAGACCCTTCGACTAGAGAGATTTTGGAGTTAGGGGTATATATATGTATGTATGTATGTATGATGTTTCATTCTTCTTGTGATCTCTCGCACATGTGTGATATAATGGTATGTTTGCTTGTTTATTTGTGATGGATGAGATGAATTATGCTAAAATGTTGTATTTAATGTGATAAATGTGAATCTAGGACTTGATTATCCATGTGATAAATGCCAATATAGGACTTGATTAGCCATGTGATAAATGTCAATCTAGTTACTTGCAAAAGAGGCATGGATCATGTACTCGATACACATTATTTAGTTGTAGAACGATGAGCTGAGAATCTAAGAGGAAGCTAAGGTGATGAATATGAAGATGACTAGCCTCTGCAAGGAGACCAATCATGGTAACATTCTCGGCTTGGTTGTTGGTGGTGAGCCCTAAACATATACCATTTGAGTGGAGTAGCACATGCGTAGGGGTGTAAATGGCCCAAGTTGGTGAAACAAGATTCTGAGTTTTGTGCTTGTCCACGGTTCTCCGCAGCATGGTTTTGAGGACTTTGTTGACTACCTCGACTTTCCCATTGCACTGTGGGTAGTATGGTGAAGTGAATTCATGAGTAAATCCTAACTTGGAGGATAAATCATTGTATACTTCATTCTCAAATTGCTCTCCATAGTCTGACACGAGCTACAGGGCAACTCCAAAATGAGTGATGACATGGTTAAAGAAGAACTGAGCTGCAATATTAGTTCTGTTGTTGAATATAGGCATATCTTCATCCCATTTGGTGAAGTATTCAATTGCGATTATGATATATTTGTGCCCATTGTTGGATGGGGGATTGTAGGTCATAAAATCAATGCCCCACTTGCAAAAGGGGCCTACAGTGTTAACATGATGCAGGGGAGCTAGTGGTGCTTTGCCTTTATGTGGATATAATTGACATTTGTCACAATGCTTAACTGCATGGATGAAGTCATGAAATAAAGTGGGACAAAAATAACCATCCTCGACCACTTTCTGAGTGGTGGACATACCAGATAAGTGTCCTCCACAAGCGCTACTGTGGAAATCATTCAAGACTCTCTATGCCTCTTCGATGGTGAGACAATGAAAAAGTATGGTATCTTCCCTCTTGCGATAAAGAACATCTCTAATGAGGAGATAATGAGGAGTTTGTTGGTAAATACATCGATGGTCATCACAAGAGAGATGAGGGTTGAACTTTTGTGTTTGAAGGTACACTAGGATGTCTTTGTACCATGGGTTGTCAGATGAAATGAAGAACAAATGTTTGTTTGGGAATCTCTCATTGACAGGGGTGTCTTTGGAGCTAGCTAGGAGGTCGACAATCAACTTTTCCAGAACAAGGGCCTTCTTTCTTTTAGGAGTTGTGAAATCTAGATCATATTATTGAAGGATTAAGATCCATCAAGAAAACTTTCCATTAATTTGGAACCGACTAAGTAATGCATGGGATTGGAGTCTGCCATGACTTTGGTAATGCATAGAAAGATATAATGAAAAAAAAAATAGACTACGAGAACAACTACCAAGGCTAATTTCTCTTTGTGATTGTATTTCAAAGGTGGCCCTGAGAGAGTATTGTTGATTTAGTAAATGACATGCTCACTCCCTTCATCACCTACCTGGACTAGAAATCCTGCGAATGACACCTCTAAGCCCGATAGGTATAGGATATAATCCTTGTCAAAGTCGGGGGGACTAATCAAGGGGGATTTACTAAGTGTGTATTTCAATGAATCAAAAGTTGTTTGAGTGTGTTGATCTCATCTAAATGGGATATCATGGAATAGTAATCGTAAGAAGCCATGTGCACAGGTTGTGTAATCTAGAACAAAGTGAAGTAAGAAGTTATCCTTTCATTGAATGCTTTGAAGTTGCCAAAAAATCTTGGGAGGAGGGATCTCATTAATTGATTGGACCTTGAGGGGTTCCACTATGATCCCTTTTCAAGAAATGATGAATCTGAGTAAACGCCTGACTGTGATGTAGAAAACACACTTGGGAGGATTTAGATGGATGTTATATTGGAAACATCTCTAAAATATAATCCACAAGTCTTCAAAGTGTTGATATTGCTTATTGGAACGAGTAGTGAGATCATTGAAGTAAGCCATGATGATATGTGTGACATCATGGAAAACATGTGTCAAGGCTTGCTAGAATGTGGTGCCAACATTTTTAATCCCGAAGGGCATGAATTCATATGCAAAGTTACCCCGTGGAGTAGTGAATGCAGTTTTGTATTGATCTGCATGGTGGATCTTTATTTGATTGTAGCAGGAGAATCCATCCATAAATGA
Organism: Picea engelmannii; assembly: GCA_009831015.1. Classification (NCBI taxonomy): domain Eukaryota; kingdom Viridiplantae; phylum Streptophyta; class Pinopsida; order Pinales; family Pinaceae; genus Picea; species Picea engelmannii. Next base: position 886,448 of record ML779375.1, read on the forward strand.
AAGGACTTCATGTCCAACACATGTGTCAATAACCTTATCGATGAAAGGAGTAGGGAAATTTTCTTTGGGACAAGCTTGATTCAAGTCTCTGAAGTTAGTGCAAACAAGAATGGTTACCTGCTTTTTGTTAACCGACACAAGATTTGAGACCCAAGAAGTGTACGCAATGGGGTAGATGAACCTTGCATAACACAACTTATTGATTTTGTCTTTGATAGACATGGATTTGGAAGAGTGTAATGGTCATTTCTTTTGATGAATAGGGGAAACATTGGGCCATGTATCGATTTGATGTTCAACAATGGTTGGATCGAGCCTGGGAATTTGTGTATATGACTAGCAAAAGATATCCATGAACTCATGAAAGAGAGATTTGTAAGTTGTGACCTCTTTGGGGGAGCATGCAACACTGAGAGTGATCTCTTCAACAATGTTGAGTTTGACAGAGATGTCTATTTTGATGGTAGGGGAGATGTTGTCCATGTTCCCTACTTCAAAAGCGTCGGGGGCAGGGATTGGTTTTTTTAACCAATCCACATGCCCTGGAGGATTGAATTCTTTGGTTTCAATCGCACATACATGGGTGTCTATGCTAGTTTGAAAGGCTTATTATGATAAGAAGAAAGATCTTTGATGCATTGCATCCCAGGGACAGTCGAGTGTTATCATATCCTCTAAGATATCTTCATCTGATTGAAATATGCATGAAAATAATGGATCTTTAGAGGTAGGAACAAACAGGTGTGGCATGATGGCACCAAGTATGTGGCCTAATTTGTTTATGATATTGGCATCTATGGAAGGTGTATAAGTTGAATATTCGTGAGTAGGTTTTTTTAAGAAGAGTGGGTATCACCTTTTGATAGAATGGGTGGTTCAATGGAAGGAAGGGGGAACCTTCACTAGACGAAATGCACCATATATCCACACATGTGTGTTGGTCATGTGTATTGGGTGGATGAAGATTATCATGTGAAGGAATTATTGGTGAATTAGGGGGATTCAGAGGAAATTCTTATGATTGTCATGGTATATGTACTACTAGTGGGACCAGGGGTAAAAATTATTGCTCCAAAGAAAGTATGATGGGATTACCTGAAGAGGGTAGCATGGTCATGTTTTGGGAAAGTGATGTTTGAAGGGATGTTCGAACATTTTGAATGGAATTCATGAAACAAACCATGTATTCGACAATGAGAGGACACATGTGCATAAAATGATCTATTTGGTCACATAGCGCGCATGAGCATCTCATCCGTTAATTTATTGATGTGGAGATATATCATATGTCAGTAGTTTTAGCGTTAATGGTGGGTGCCTTTAATTTGAGCTAAGATGTATGTCGCTCTGTTGCAAAGGTTTCCTAAATTGTGGTAGGGATGGGTAGTGATGAGTGTAGTGGTCGTACTATGAGTAGATGGTGCATGCAAAGTTGGGGTGCAGAACTTTCTTGCGTGATGAATAAGGTTCTGCAACAACGGTGGTGATCGAAGCTATTGGGGTAGGGAGCAATGATGTTTCCTTAGGGAATTGAATTAAATTATGTAATTTGAGTAGCCTAGTGGGGCAGAGATTGGTAGGGTTTTTGAGTGTTGCAAAAAGTGTGCATGGTGGTTGGACTCAAGGTTGAGGGGTGGACCCATTATTTTTCTTCTTTCCCCCTTTGTTGGTATATCCCCCCCCCAAATTGTGTGACCGATTTGAGGAGTTGGTGTTTGAACCACTGATTGCATGGGAAAAGTCAACAATTGATGTGGGAGGGATGATACTGGTACCATAGATGGTGGGTCAAAATACCAAATAGGTATAACAATCACCATTTTAGGAACGGTGAGGGTATTGGTGACCTGATAGGCTGATACTTTGGTTGGTGGATAAAATAAAGGTATTTGAGTTATGGCCCGAGGGACCATTTTTCAAACTAGTATCTATCCATTCATGGGGGCATATTCTGGAGAGGATTATGAAGTAGTTATTTCGGGAATAGTTTGAGGTATCGTGGGTTCCTTTGAGGAGGGTTCATCACTAGATTCAACACCATCTAAGGATATGACACAAACTTGGGTAGAATCTGTGGGAGGGAGGATAGGTGGATTCCCTTGGTAAAACCCCACAAGGGACGAGTTCATGAAGATTCTAGGTCCAACATCTATGATTGGCGAGATATATGAACTGGCTCATATGAGAGGTAGAACATTATCTATGTTACCCGAATGATTGGGTTCATAATGTGTTAATTGGTTGATAGTGACAATTTTCTTGTTATGGGAGAAGAGCATAGTATGGAATACAAATGAGGCCACATATTTCATGGAAGACATGTAATTGTGCCCAAACAAGATGTTGTAATCCAATGGGGTATTGATGACTTCGATATCAATTAGAATTGTCTTACCCCCAAGCTCAAAAGGAACGTTTTGGTAGAGGACTTCTAGTTGTGATGGACGACCATCATATGCCCTGCGAGTGATGGTAGAAGGGATGAGCTTAGTTTTGTAGGGTAAATGAACCCTGCAGGAGTTACCTCCCTTAAGTTCTTCCTATACCTAAGACATAATAAGGATGGAAGTAGTAGATTTTCCTAGATATAAATTATACACGAAAAGGATCTACAAGTTGATGGAATGAAAGTTTTACCCAGTGATATGACAGTTGTCCATGCACACTCCTTAGTTGTTATCTTTCTCGAATATACCCTTCACTCTTACCAACATGGATCTGCACACATAGAGACACAAAGAAACCTTTCACAGGATCAAATGAATCATGTACGAATGAATTAATAGATCTAGTGACATAAAATAAGAATATCAATTCCCTACAATGATCATAACAATCACATATAATTAATTAAGGAGGAAAATCTTGTACATCTTCTAGTGATAAAACAAATGGATTACAAATTACAATCCAAGAAGTCGATTAAGCTCTTTCCCAAGTTCCCTGCCTAAGCTATGTAATTGTCACACACCTTAAATTCCATTAAAGAATTTTTTATATATATACATATATTCAACCACAATATACTCTAATGGTTTCTTGTCATCATGATTGTCACATATAATTTTATTCCTACCTTATGTATTTCTTTGTTTCCCTTATCATACGATAGTCTCATTATTCTTTCATCATTTTGTTATAATGAGAATCCCATAGAGACTAAATGCTTACACTGAAAGACCTTTATAATCTCTCATAGCTTGTCATATAATCTTATATTTTAATAGTGGAACAACTCTATAGTCAACAATATAGTTCTCCTTTATATGTTGTGTTTATAAAAGTTATCCTAAGTCTTATTCCATTAAGACTAGCTACTCGATAACCTATCAATATAATTGTTGTTACTAAGTTTCGTAATCTATATATTCATTTCTTATTGAGGTCATGATCCACACCATGTACAAGTTTGCACGATGGTTTGATTGTTTTCTATAGCCCTCCCCATATGGCTATATGCTCACTACTTGACACTATAGTATTATTATTATGCTCCTTAACTCATTTCATACTATATGGCGTACAAGGTTTAGTATTTTTTTTAAGATAACTCATATATATATATTAGATTCATATATTACGTAGGTTCCATTGTATATTAATCAATGTATTTTGAAACAAGTTTTTCATTGTATGCCATCCATACGTATAACACTTTTCCTTCGATAAGATGGCTCATACTTAAAGTATTTATTAGGGGGTTTTACGAGGGTTAAACTCAATTTATTGTACCAATCCTAAATTAAAAACCTCCCCAAATTTTCCTCGTTAATCAATGCATCCTACGGAGCATTTATCATGCAACGATCCTACATGCGCCACCTCTAATGTTACCATATCGAGGAGGTTTAATCGACAACTATCCTAATAATTGTATATGTGTTGTTCTATTATGCCTACATGCATTAGGGATTTCTGTCGAATCCTTTAGTCATCCCAACCTCTCCCGAACCTGGCTCATTTCACACTCTTCACTTTCATTTTCTCCGCTCTGTGTTCATCTTGAGAGGGTTTCGAGAGGTTTGACATTTCTTAGTTACATGGGTTGAAGGTTTGAATATCAAAATCTCATCTCTGTTCAGTCTAGAATTATTCGGCAAGAGCTCTGGGTGTTCATAGCTTCCCAGGCTTGCAGTTGGTCTTTCTATCGACTTTAGGGTTGGCGCCTTAAGCTGGTAAGAGTTTACAGAACCTCCCTTACTCATTTTGGCTTCATGGTACTAGTTTTTTAATATTATTTAACTTGGTACTTATTTCCTGAGCAACTTTCTTTTAGGATATTAGTTTAAAGTCGAAATCAAACCTTTATTCCGTCGGCTATATCTTTGAATCATTTACCTTGTCGAATTATTGTTTCTATATATATATATATATATATATATATATATATATATATATATATATATATATATATATATATATATATATAATGTAGTTACTGTGAATTATATATTCTTCGTGGTAGGTCTCTCTTCCAGATTAGCCTATGGTTCGAAGAGTTTTTCCTTAAACCTTGGGAACTTACCGTCTGAACCCAATAATCTTATGAACTCACTGGTTTGATTTATCGTAACAAGATTTAGTGTAGGGTTTTTAATATATTTGTTTTATTACTCTCATTTCTTGTTGATGATCAAGACCTTTCACATCATTTCATTCGTCCTAGACTTATTTAGGATTTATGTTATAAATAACTACACAAGGTGGTGTTCACACAAAGCATAGTAATTTCTTTGGTTTACATTCTGTACATACATCGTGATTTACATATGTTATTAAATTTATTCCTTGATATTGAACTAATGATGGGCCCTTTTAATGTTGCAAGGGGTACCCATCAGTTATCCGACAACCCTAAAAACTTAGGTGTCATTCAAAGGCAACGGAAGGAGATGCATAGGCGCTCTGCACATCCATGGTAAGAGAGATGCATAGGCGCTCTGCACATCCATGGTAAGAGAGATGCATAGGCGCGTTGCACATCCATGGTAAGTTTATCTTTGTTTGCGCATGTAACTTTCATTTGACTAAATAATGTGTGCAACATGTTAACTTGTTTGTTGTTTATTATGTAGGCGCAGAGGTGGTGGTTACCATGGAGATTTAGAAATATTCTTGTTCAGAAAGGTATTCGGGTTTCAATACTCAATTAGATTTAAAATCTAATATCACAATATGTGATTGTTTTGCTTATACATTCTGTCGATCTAATCGACCGAATACTTTTGTATGTAATTATTCCTGAAAGTTATGTGGCTTTGGACTGTTGTCTATGCATTTTGACATTTTTGTAACCATAAGTACTATGTTTACGACTCTTTCTTGAATATACACAGTGATTATTTATATCTCTTATCATACACAGTCATTACTAGTATTTTGTTAAACTCTGTTTAAAATGTAATGGATTCCCTTTCGATCATATATAGTCATTACTTTAAACTCTGTTTAATTTTGTAACAATTCCCTATTGAATATATACAGTCAATACTCGTATCTTGCTAAACTCGGTTTAATTTGTAATGATTCAATTTTTTAAATATACAGAATGTATCTTGTTATACTTTGTTTAGATTTGTAATGAATTCCATTTTGAATACAATTTATGTTTAGCAACTAGGTTTTACCTATGACTTTTATTGATTTGATACTTGTAAAACGATTATGTTCGTAGATATAGAATCAGAATAACTATTGTTTTTCTTTCAGAATTTTTCTACATGAAACTTATGTTATGCACCTATCTTCTCATAACAAGCAATTAATATAATATTGTTAAAAGTTATTTATGTTTTATAACCAATGATTTTGGCCACAGTAAAAAATGATAAAACACGGTAAACATTTAGATAAACATATTCATAATAAAAGAAGTAAAACCTGGAACTTGGGGAAAACACACATTGAATACTATGTTCCTCCCAACCATAGACGAGAGTCTCTGCCAACCTTTGTCACACCCGAGATGAGTTCGGAATCCAAGGGGCTGCCTACATGACCTCTTGCAGAATTCTAAGCTCTATCTTGTTGTGTGTAAAAGAAATCATGGTGTCAAATTAGTTCAATACATAGCCTTCTCGAGTTATTAGTTCACATCCTAGGAATGGCATCCCATTCTCGTGTCATGACTTCTTTTATTTTTCCTAGGAATTGTAACACTTGTCTTGAGCCTCTTGCTCACTGACCACCTGTCATATTCAATTCTACACATGTTCACAATTCTCCTATAAATCCTGAATGTGTCTTTTTTGAAGTTGAGTTAACTCTACATCTTTTCTCAGTCTGTTTCCACTTGGCCAACTGTTACACATCAAAATGACACACTTAAGTATCTTTCCGTAAGTGTTGCAAGTGTCGTAAAAGTGTCATATAAATCTTTCTAAGTGTTGCATACACCTTGACACCATGAAACAACATTTGTCACAATCCCTAGTCAATGTGGAGAAGAAATATATTATGTGAAGGTCAAAATACTATGTGCACATGAATTATTTATTAATATTCATAAAAAGGAAACTATTTTAGTGTGAGAATCCACCTCACATTTAGTTTCCTAATCTCAAGGGGAGGTTGAGAATCTCATGGATGGTTGAGATATTTTGTCAAACCAAAATCCTAATTTGGTTGATCTTGAGATATATTTCCTCCTTAAAATCCTTGAGAGATATTTTCTCCCTAAAAATCTTAGAGATCCCATTTTAGTGGATCTAGTGAGTGATCTTCTCCATGGTGGTTAAGCCTCCAAATCCTATATAATGAGGGCTTTCCATGGAGAAGAGGAGGAATATTAGAGGTATCAAACCTTTGATTATGGAGAAAAGAGACAGACAAATATATTAAATTTATGATCTTGGGATTCATGCAAGGGTCTAGACGAGGAGAACTTGGAGGAGTGTTACATCATCATCCATGTTTGTAAGTATTCTCTTTGGGTTCTCATTTTAATATACTTGGCCTATTTCCTTCAAGCTTGTGTATTCTTACATGTGCATGTCTATTGTTCCTTCAATCTTTGTAGATGAATTTGTTTGATCTAATATTGCACAATAGGATTTATTTGTTTCTCGTTGTTATCTATTGCATTGTAGGTATCAAGTTACGCTAAGGAGTTTGGAGATCAAGATCAGATTGGAAGCAACGAGGAAAAAATTTGAAACTAGGCGCATCACAACTTTTCTCCCTCTCTCTCTTTGTGATTAGTTAAACTAAATTATAAGGGATGTTAGTGTCCACTTGTGTTTTTATGTCTTGGTATTAGGGGTCTGTAATCCAAGGGAAAGTTCACCTATCCGCAAGGGAATATTTCTGTAACAGAAATTCATGACTCCACTGGGGAAGGACATTGACTTGTCTTTCATTGGATCGTCTAATCTATTGCTCACCTTTAGATATTATTTGTTTTTTGTTTCTAATCTACTTCCCTTTCTCTCTTCTTCATTGAATATTTCGCAGACTCTTTGGCGAAATTTTCTAAGTTTTAAGCCTTATTTGTGAGTTTTTGGGAAGGGAAGCGCTCCTATACTGTGTACACCAGAGCATTGATATAGGATCAATTCTCCCATGTAGTGTATACCATAGCATTGTAGCACTCTTTTCTTTTGGAAGTAGGAGCGTTGATCTCCTTTTCTAGGGTTTTTTTCCCCTTTCTGTTCACTTTTTCTCAGTCTAATCCTGAGGATCTTTTTGCTCAGATCCTTTGAATACTCTTAACTTAGTTCTGCTAAGAGTTGGGAATTTATCACTCATTTATGTTTATCCTTTGAGTTTGCAAATTTTCTCTTGGTTGTTGTCCCCTTGGGTTAACAGGATCCCTTGGTTCTTTTTTCCTTTTGATTTTATCTAATCTTCATCTCGTAAAGTTTTCAGATTTCTTGATGGCTTAGGATTTTTCATCAACTAAGGTTTGCAAAGGTTGCTTGGTATTGAGCCTTCTTATTTTCATTTGAAATATCTCACTTTTTTGGATGACTAGGACTCTTATGACAACCTAGCTTTATTTTTGTTTCTTGCTGCTCTTCGTTTGAGGATTTTTGTGAGTGTTTATCTTCTTTCTCTTTTTCATATTTGAGTTCTTAATTGAACGATTTATCATACTTGTTTCTTTTAGTTCTTATTATCCTTTGAGTGAATTATTTTTTTGAAATCTTTTTTCTTTTTGTCTTTTGTATCTTCATCTGACTCTTTCATTTTGATTGAAAGTATTGAAGCACTAAAGGATTTGCATTTTCTTTCTTTTAAAATCAAATAAAGAAGATAATTGTGTTCTTGATTTTGGGTACTGTAGTAGATTGCATTTAGAAAATTGTGTTTTGGAATTGGGTGTTTTTTTTAATAAAGTCGAACCTCTTCTCCATCATATATGTAGGATTCATTGAAGAAAAAGATTTGCATATCATTATTCTTCATTATTTTGGAGTTGAGTCTAAAACATCATAAGTTTCACTTTCGCACCCTTGAGTAAACAACAACCCTAAAATGAAGCACTTATAAAATTGATCAGACACTTTCATATTATCTGGTAGCGAACCTACATTAGCTTAAAGTGTAGGGCTTTGGAATAGGTTGTGAGGATAACATTCCAAAGCCATAAAACAAACATAAAATCTTGTGCGAGGGAGCGGTAAATCCAATTGTTCGTATAAGCATAGTCGAGATCCCCCTCTCACACAAGGGTTAAACACGAGGTCGTGTGAGAGAGAGAGCGACGGAGATTTCACCTTCGAAGCTTAACCCACGTAGCGGAAAGATTGTATATTGGGGGTTCTACCTGAGAAACAACTGGTTTCATTTGGTCTCAGAGCTCGTGAATCCCGAATCCATTTGGGGTTGTCAGTAGTATTCCATTCCACTTGTATTCATTTCTCTTGAAGAATTTTAGACTTGTTATCATGCACATACATTCCTTCTATATTGTCAACTGTACCCACCCGGATGTTGATTGTGAGTTGGTAACCTTAGTGGCCTATATATGTAGGGTTGATACACAAGATGACGGTGAAGGGGAGTCTTCATCGTACTTGGGTCAAACATTGGTCAAACTCACTCGGACTCCTTAGAGGGTGTTATTGGACAAATTGGTAAGTGCTAACACAAACTAATCTCCCTAACTTCAACAAGAGATTAGAAAAAAACATGATAGAATATAAACTTCTCCTTAGATTTCAATGTGATGTATACTAGTTCAATGAGGGATAAATGACATACCGTTTAAACGTCATTTGATCCTTGCTAGTGTTTTCTTTGCTCCATTTTAAGGTTTGCAAGATGTTGAACCTGTTTAAGAAATACAAACCAACAAAGAGAGAAAAACAATATATATATTCCAATGAAATCTATACATAAGATCCAGGAGTTATGCAATAAAAATGGAGACACTTTTATAGGGAAGAAATGTATTACTGCATTATATTGATGAAAGTGGAGAATACAACCTATGCCTTGATGTTGCAAGGTCCCTTCCAATGTCCATTTGCCTCAACACACACACCTTTGCTCCAATGCCTTTGATGAAGAGTATACACAGCCTGGCTTGGAAAGTTAAAGAAAATCTATCACAAGCACAATCTTCAGCAGAATTCTTCATGCATAAGCCAACCTAAATTTTCCCATGAGATATCCCTTGTTATATAGAGTAAAAAGGGATGGATGAAAAGATTAGGATGATCCCACTAAATCAGAGAAGCGAGTGAGATCCAAATCGATCGAAGGCCACCTCATCTTCTCGAAGATTCCATTCTAGAACCTTCGAGAAATTCACCTTTTTTCTTTGTTTGAGCATCGTCACACCCTCAACATTAGAAACCTACGATGACGTCGCATGCCAATTTCATGTAGCATGCGACGATTGGGGATCATCACACCGTTAACACTGGTAAGGTGCAACAATCTTCTTTAATAGTTTTTTCAGTAAGGGAAAGATGATTCCATTTTTCAGGGGAAAGTTTTATTTCTCTAATATCCTTCAGGGAACATAGAAGTAGGAAAAACACATATCATCATTGATCATGGGGGTGACGAAAATAATGTGCATCAGAATGACCCCCAAAGTATGAAGGTGGAGCACGTGACAGCTAAAATACTTTGTAGAATGTGTGTGTCGAGAACAAGGAGCACATCAGTCGAAGAATTGTCAACAAACAAGCATCTGCATAATAACATACCATTTATTGAGGTAGGCATTCCCATACTCAGATTACAAGTGACCCTAAACACCTAAGCATAAGTGTCAAGTGAATCATGTCCACCAATCTTACACTATGGATCCATGTAAGGTAGCTAGAGAGGTAGTGGGGGGGGCCAAAGGGTCCATAGTGATAATAGTGGAGGTCATTCAATGTAAGGTGGACTAGGTCCACTATATTATTAAATAAGGCCCACTATGGTAGTTAGATATAATAAATGTAAGAGGACTTCTTAGAAG
>ML779375.1:896917-923505 GCA_009831015.1 Picea engelmannii
ACTTCTTAGAAGGTTCTACTTCTAGAAGATTCCTCCTCTAGAATGTTCTTAGGTGATGGTAGCACTATATAAAGGGGTTCAAGCAATGTAATGAGACATGAAGAGAAGTATTGTATTTGGAGCTGAAGCTCATTAGGAGGTTGTCCCCTCGAAGAGGCAAGTGAACAGGAGAGGATCCCCTCCATAATAGGATCCATTGTATGGTGTTGCCCTACCTCAAGGGTTTGGTAATAATAAAGTGTGGCTTCTTCTATCTTTCTTGTGGATCTATTATGTATTCACTATTTGTGGTGATTATATTTGTAGATCTAGTTTTGGTACTTAACAATCCATGCCATTTTGATTTAACATAGCCATGAGAAATACATTGTTGATCTATGCTATAAAGACTTAAATTTGGACATAGCCATGAGAAATACGTGGTGGATATATGTGTTAGTACAAACTCATGAATGCTCCATCGCAACCTGGGTCCATGTGACCATATCCAGGGTCTTCTTTTCCATCGTCCTGAAGTACGAATCTATCCATGTGATTACAGATGTTGAAGTCAAACATGGTAGAAACCACTTGATTACCGGTAATTAATGGATACCGTTAAAAAGTGCAAGGGAAATCACCATTGATGTCAATGACCCCCAAGGTACTCTAGTACAATCCAACGAATGTGAATTAATGATCTGAAATCAAACACTCGATGGAATTTTCCAATCAGGGGCCGATGATGTGAACCCACTATTGAAAACGAGTAAACCTGCCATTGAGACATGCATGCTCCAAGGTACTAAAAGATTTCTAAGTCTAATTCTTGGATAATGAGTTGAAGTCAACAGGAAAATACTCGTCATAGGATGGCCTTAATGTATCCGGCATCAATGATGTGAAACATGTAACAGATTTGAAGTAGACCGGAGTATAAAGTGATTTCAAGACTGACTCAGGGAAGGCCGACATGGTAAGAGTTTGAGGACTGCATATGGTCGACTCGATAGAAGGCTTGTTTCAATTGAACTTCTCTTGAACATATGAACAACATGACAATTGTCTTGGCAGCATTGACTTAAAGAGGACCAATATACAGACTTGTGGATGATCAAATGAGAGACAAATGGATTTCCCAACCTAAATACAATAATTAAAAAGGGGTGTCATGTTCAAGAGCGACTTACTGCCACTAACATAGATACATATATACATTTCTTTCCCAATTTTCCCCCACCATTTCTGGCGAGTACCTCTTTATTTTTACTCAGGCTTGAGGAGGATAACATATGCTTGAAATGAAATCTCATCCTTCGGATGAGTCCCTTGGAGTATTTTTAATGAACCCTAGGAAGGAGTGGATCGGTCCCATATGGGCCTTTCAATTTTTGTTTTACGAGTTGAAAGAAAGAAAACTCAGGGGTTTTTCATGTTTAGAGAGTCTGAAAAACACTTAAAGAAAACTCCAAAATGTCATTTTTCGTAAAGTAGTCTGATGAGACCAAAAAAGATATAATATACCACTCAACAAATGTTTTCTTCAAATACTTTAATGAGCATGAAAAGAACAAGATCGCTCGACAATATTTTCATGTTTAGGGAGTTTAAAAAGAACTTAAAGAGGACTCCAGGGGGTTTCCTTTTTCATATAGTTTTTATGAGTCTGAAAAAGAAATAAAATTTTACTCAGTCACATTCTCATAGATTTATCAGCATGAGAAAGAACAAATACTTTGCTCGACATTTTTTACTGAAAAAACTTAAAAGAAAAACACATGTAAAAAACGATAAAAGGGTTGATCCATATCAAAATTCCAGTCGCTCGACCTATATCCTATAATATTGACACTTTGAAATGTTCATTACATTTTAACATAGCTGAAAAATAGTGAAAAATAATTTAAGTTTTGGTCAAAAAATGGTAAAATAGGTAAAATAAGTCAAAAACAAGTTCATTTTACCATTCCATTTGTACTTTTTCACCAAAACTAGAGTCAAAACCCCTATTTTTCCTTGATCTTGAAGCGACGATTCCGACGTGATTCATGGACGATTTCTCGAGCTGTCTCTGTGAGTTTGGTTCTCTTCCTTCCCTCTCTCTTTCTATAGCAATTTCATTTAGTTTTTATGGTTATTTTTTAGTTTTGTGGGCAATTTTTCAAAGGAGAGAGCACCTCCAGATGGTCACAGTCTCTCCATATTGGGAACTGCGATGATCTAGGATTGTCGCAGGGGTTACACTAATAAAGTGTGACGATGTCACACTATGGTAAATATGGGACCTGCGACGACCGCAACTAAAAAATAAAAACGAAAAAAAAAGAACTAGGGAAGCACACAATTTCATATTTTCACTGAACTAATTCATCTTTAAATGTTGTTTGGAAGACTTTCCACAGTTCATCATGCTCAAATGAAGGGAAAGAGAGCATGAGGAGGAATATTATATTGCAGGGAATGATCCCAAAACAATCATGGCACTCTAAGAGTGCGACTTGCTTAAGTTCTTCAAAGTGCAGGGCATGAGGGCCCAATTAGCTCTATTGGAGCACTTAGTCTGAATGTGGGATGTAAATGAACAAGTTTTTCATGTTGGGGTTCATACACTCACTTTGGAGATTGACAACATTTATTTCTTCACCATAACCCATGTAGCTGGGAGTGCAACTCCACATATGGATTTTCAGAGTCAATTTTAGTACGTTATTGAGTGCATGGAGCCTTGAGTCTTCAAATGGTGTGAGGGCCTCCTCAAGAATATGGAAAAATAATTAACAAAGTGCAGGACTGGTTAGCTGAAACAAATTGGATACAGATTGATTTTGGTGTCCTTTTTCCTAGAAAGGGTCCCACTACTGCGTCTCCAAAATTTGGATTGGGGTGTGCCTGCTCCACGTGATCCTCGCATGAGGAGGTGGGTCGACTTGATGGCACACCATGGTGGCGTCCCAGCTGTTACATATGGACCGACCTTTTTCCAGAGGCTAAGAGATCAACTTATCATGATCGAGAATTATGCATATGTCAGGGTTGATTTTCATGGTGATCCTGACTTGGCACTACCCAAGGGTTCACAGTGGGGAGAGATAGGTAAAAAAAAAATCATTATATATTGTTTTTGGCATTTTAATTATGAAATTTTTATGTTATGTATCCGAGACTAATAAAATATCTCTCAAAATGAAGATGTGGCACCTTTCAGACCTCTAAGGTCATCTCCAATCCAGAGACATGGAGAGGGAGGTGCAATGGCAAGTCGAGGAATAGTGGTTGAGGATATCTAGGAGATCATACACAACCTCAAGGGATTAACTATGGACATCCCTGACATTACCGTGGATGAGTTGCCTCAACGTTACCAATGCCATATTGTTGGCATTTCAACATCTATTGGTCGACTACTCTTTTGTGTAGAACGGGAAGTGGTTTTTTATCATGAGCAACATCCATGACACATATGTATATGAATCCATGTTCTTCAATATTTTGGTCTCAGGACACATGTTTTTGTACCTTTTTGTGTTATAATACAAAACTTCTACCAGCTTACTTGTCTTTGTGTATTTGTGTTTGGATTTATAAATTGCACAAATGTCTATCTAAAACATAATTAGCTAAACCATCTGCTAATGTGTTTAGATATCTAGGAATGTGTTGATATTCAATGTAATCAAAATTCCCTTCGTAGAGGCGAATTCTCAAGTATACCCATAACAAAGTAGGACTTTTGATGGAATAGATGTTGCTTAATTGCAACACCACAAGTTGAGAATCGAGTCGTACAATTAGATGATGGATACCAAGTGAAATGGCATCAGTCAATAACTCAATGACTGCAAGATATTCCACAATATTATTAGTTGTGTGACCCAAGAAAATACCTTGTAGACTTATCAACTCATCCATAGGTGCATAGATTACCCATGCAACAGACACGAGATTTTGAGTACTACCATCAGCAAAGCCAATATAAGGTAGCAAGAATGTCGACATATGGAAACCCAACAAAAGGAAAGGTAAGCAGTTTGAGGATAAAAAAGAAACGACAAAAAGTACAATAGAATATGATACATTAAAGTACAAAGCACTTATGCAAAACATTTTAAGCATAGTACTTATTTAGGTAAAGCCCATTTATGGATTCACCTAAAGGAATTCCATCATAATCAACCAGCTCGTAAGCCCCTTTCTCTAATACTTGTTTAATGATATAAAGACTGCACCACATGGGCTTGAATTTACCTGCCCCCAACAAGTCACGATCTTGGTCATAAAGGAGAACCAAATCGCCTTCAGAAAAAACACAAGGTTTAAAATGTTTGTCGTATTGAGCCTTGACACATTTCTTTTGGGTTTCTATGACTAATGCAACATCACAACGAGTCTCATCTAATTGCATTAAATACAACAGACGTTCTTCTTCAGTTGTGGTGTTGGGGAGGAGTTTGACGGCTAGCTTCAAAGACAGCTAGCATGTCTCGGAAAATCTTTCATGTAATGGTATTCACCACAAATAAGGAAAGGATAACGAGGTTTTCACTTTTCTTTATCATCAACAAGTTGAGTTTTTGGTTTTTTGAGTTATTAATTATTGGTTTTATCTTATTTATTCTTACCCTTCCCTTTCTTCTTATTTTTAGATTTACCGGTAATTGTAGACTGGACTATATTCACCTCATAGGTTTTACCGGGAGAGGCATCAGGAGGAGTAGCATTTCATACACTGGTAGTAATAGGTTTGGGATTGGAATGATTGGCTTGTTTCATCTGAGTCTCTGTATGAAAAGTGCCAATCACACCATCAGCAGCATGAGATGCTATCGGAAGCATTGGGGTTGGATTTGTAGATGGGCGAGGAGAATCAGGGATAAAGTCATACAATGTGCTTGTTTGAGAATACATGAGATCCAGGTATTGGACACGACTGATTGCATGTTCTTCAGTGGTGAAACCTCCCATGGAAACATCACGAGCTATGGGATTGATGAGCGACTTTGTGAACCACTCAGCCAATAATTGATCAGGAAGAGGAACTTTTATTAATTGTCTTCTCCTCCTCCACTCATGGATATGATCTGATATGTGGGTAGAAGAGGATTGTTTAAATGAACTTAAAATTTATGTTTATGTCTCATATCGGATCGACAGTTGGTAATGTGTTAAGAAATCCATGGCTAAGATGTTGAAATCATTGAAGAAACCTCGAGGCAATTCGATGTACCATTTGGCATCTGAACCCGTAAGAGTGTGTTGGAAAAGATGTAGTCGTATGGAGTCATCCATCAAGGAGTTGGATGAACACCAAATATGAAAAGTCATGACATGATTTTTTGTATCTTCTCCCAAACGACCATCAAACTTTGGAATGTCTGACGGTAATTTAGCATGTATAACTGAACAAAAAGGAGAATGTAAGATAGGATCATTCAAAATTCGAGACAAATCCAGGAAATCCAAAGTAGCTAGAAATGGAAATTGCATGTTAACTTGAGGAAACTAATAACTTTGGGGAAGCAATCACGTAGCTATACTAGTAGGACCACAAATCGTTTGCAAATAGTTAGAGGGTCCAGTCAAATTCGGTGGAGGAGGATTTTGAGTCAAGTAACCAACATTAGCTTGTTGATTTGGTAAGCCACCTTGGAAAGGAGAATTAGCTTGGAAATGTTGACCCCGGGTAGGGTTTACAGTCCCTGGAAAAGGTTGTCCGGGATAAGAGGGTACAAAAGAATTCGTTTGAGGAGTTTTCCCTCGAAGCAGTTGTTGATTTCCTTAGAAACGAAAATTCCAAGGTTGGGTTTGCAATCCAGGCATAGATTGCTCGTAAACTGGATTATGTACTGCAACTTGGGATTTCCCCCCAACTTGAGGTTAACCCCCAACTTGGGGTGGACCCCCAGATGAGTATCCTCCAACAATAAGTTGAAAACTAGAAGTAACAGAATGACTTGTGCCTCCAAGAAAATTGGAGCTACTTGGTCCAGGAAGATTAGATCCTCCAGGTGGTGGAGGAAGACTAGGCCCTCCAGGTAAACCCTGGGTAGGATTAGGAATAAAACCGCTAGTAGCATTATACCGGGGTGGAACAAAAAGACTAGGTACTCTAGATGGACCTTGGGTTGGGTTAGTAATAGAGCTACTAAGAGAATTATACCTAGGTGGAAGTGATGGATTTGGTCTCGAAAGAAGTGGTGTTCCAATAGGAGCTTGAATTGTTACCGAACTTTCGGCAGAAAAAGGTGCAACGTGTGGGATTATGGTAGAGATTTTGAACTAGCTAGGAAGAATTGTATGTGTATCGACTAACAACAGGTCTGAAATTGTAGCGACTTATCATGTTAGTAAAATGATTTGGAGGTACTGTATAAGTAGTATAAGTAATAGGTACATCTAGTGATGTAGGTTGGTTTGGACTCATACCTAGTTTAACAAAAATATCTCGTCTCAAGGGATTTCTCCACAAAGAACGGACTGGGATAGAACTAGGATTAAAAATTCCAAAAGTTTGAATAGGTGTTCTAAATGATTCACTAGGAAATGGTTTTCCATCCACACTAGACTCTACGAAAGGTCCCGAGGGTATTCTAGGATAGTCTTCAACAACAATGTCTTAGGAAGAATTTATTTTGAGAAAAACAGGGTCTTGAGTAACATTCAATAATGGATTTAGAGGGAGTGATGGTTCAACCAATGGAGTAGAACTCCCAATCTTAGAGGACGTGTCGTTATTGACTGCCTCTTCAAGTGAAGGACCCTCTGGTGAATTAGGAAGCAAGGGATCGTACTCTTCCGGTTCTTCCAGAGGCAATCCTTGCATCCTATGTGAATGACGAGGGTCGATGTTTTCCACACCCAATAAAGAATAAAAAAGATCTATGGCTAACTAGAGAAGACAAACAAAACTCACTAATAAAATCTAGATATCAAGCATACAAACAAACCTTCTTATTTTGAAATCATTAGTTGGTGATGAAATCCAGCGTCGTGAGATCAAGACAAGAAGGGGCTGATATAAAGCAGGTAGAAAAGTTACGTTGACGGCCTTATTAATGGACTTACACCTTGGTGCAAGCTCCCACACATAATCATGGGTATACCCTCCAAGGATCCCATTTGAGTTTGGCCAACATCGATTCCAGGTACCTTGAAGACTTTCCCCTTCACAATCACCTTGTGTAAAGACCGTAAATATGTAGGCTACTAAGGTTACCAATTATGACAATGATTCCTGGGGAAGCAGTCGACAGTCTGATATATGCACAACGGCAGGGTATCTAAGCCTGAAATATCCTTGAGAAGGTCCTGTTGACAGGCAAATTAGACATGTCGTCAACTGATGGAAGTATCGAGAAAAACAAGTGAATCTATAAGATCAAGCATGCAGTTGATGGAAGTATCGAGAAAAACAAAATGGGATCTATAGCCAGAAGTTTCTCACAAACAGAGGGAGTTGTCTATGATGAGACACTTGATCCAGTAAACTCGATACACTTCCATCCATACTACCATCCATGAGTTGAAAACTATATCAGATAGATAAAATCTTGATGAGTTTGGATTTTAGCAAGAGTGTTGCTAATCCAAACCTATATCATTACAATATTGGTGACGAAAGCCTGATTTTGATGACTTATTCAGAAAGCCTTGGTATTGGATACAAGTAATCCTTGACTTCTGAATTCAAGATGAAGAATATGAGTATGATGCACTACTCCTCGAGACAAGAAGTATGACAGAGGACCGATGAGATTTTTCTGAGTTAAGGAAAATATACAGTGAAAATATTAAAGAAGTTCAAAGTATGACAGAATGCAAAATCCATCATGATGGATTTAAAGAAGAATATTAATCATGATTCAGACGAGGATGATCCACAACTGATTGGATCATTGATGTATTTGGTTAACACCATACTTGATTCATGCCATGCAGTGAATGTGCTTAGTCATTTCATGATTCAACCGAGACAGACTCACTAGACAACAACAAAACATGTATTAAGATATATACAAGGCACAATTGGATATGGCCTAAGATATGCCCCTCCAGAGTGAACTTGAGTTTGTAGGATATGCTGATTGAGATTGAGCAAAATGTACAGTGGACCAGAAGAGCACATTCGGTTGATGTTCTACCATGAAGTTTGCCATGGTTTCCTGATGCAACAAGAAATGAAATCTTTGTGGCCTTGAATACCACAAAAGTAAAGTATGTACCATTGAGTGTGAAAAACAGTATGGCTTCACAAGCTTTTGACAGACTTACTTGATCATGAGATGGATCCTATGATGATAACCAAGAGCTGTTTATAAAGCTCCTTGAGAACCCAGTGTTTCTTGATGGATCGAAACATGATGAGATGAAATACTATTATATCAAAGATATGATATAGAGAAAAATCGTACACATACAGTACCTTCCTACACATAAGCAGATTGCAGACATCTTCACCAAACTAATTTGGTGAAGAATTCCTTACTAGTTGAGAGGGAGTATTGATGACTCCAGCCAAGACAAAATTCAGAGTACATTCGTGTGAGACTTGGCATGATGAAGAATTTCTCCCTAGTTGAGAGGGAGTGTTGACGATTGCAGCTATGTGAGACATTCTCTAGCTTACAAACCTGTGAGATGTGGATCATTGCAGTTATGTGAGACTTTCTCTAGCTTACAAACCTGAGAGAAATCCCCTAAGAAGGGTACATGGTTCCTATCTGAGACAGAGTTGGAACATTAAGATGACCTCATCCATTCAGAGAGTTGAGAAGAACTCCATATGATTATCCTGTGGGAAAGGCGATCTGCTAAGTTGGACGTGCCGATGGCTGAGCACAAGGTGAACGTGTGAAATCTCAAAGTGTTGGGTGCATCATCATGACAGAAATGAAGATGATGTATTAGCCTCCTTTGAGCAACAAAGTTGACGAGAAACTCTAGATGATTCTCTTGTGTGAGGCAGTGGGAAAGAAGATCTGTAGAGTGTGTTGATATTATGGTAGTTGCGGGAGGTATTTACCTCCATGTGTAAACTTGACGAGAATAGAATATTCTGGGAAGCAAGAAGAAACCCTAATTAGTTGGCTAATAACCCTAGAAGACAAGTCAGCTCAAGAGGATAATTTGTATTAGGTTATTAGCCTCCAAGACAAGAAGTCGACTAAAGGAAATATTATATACTGAGTAAATATACACCCAGAATGAGAAGTTGGCCTAGGCAGTTTTCCAGTTTTAGTATAAATACAGGAGGCCAGTCTTTATTCTGACAAACATTCTCATAACTGCAGTATCACACTTGTGCGCACTGTAGTTGGGCAGTTTTGTGCACAAGTTCTGGAGAAGCTGATGCCACCAGTCTATAGTCTCAGTCTTCTCTGGGTTTGGACTTTCTGATCAGCTCTTGTTACTCTTTCTTGGTGTGCTATCCTTGGAGAAATATGTGCCACATTTGTTTGTATATCTAACCTAGGGTTTGCTTTCGGAATGATTCTCTGTCAAGATTAAGGTGCTCGGGGGTGGCTTCGGCCTATGGTTAGGTGACAATAGTGATATTGTCTATGGTTAAATGAGCACATCCATCATATTCTAATAGGTTATGAGCCCACACCTCCTTCATTCAGTCTAACCACTGGAAGGGAACATAACCATAAGGATACTAAGCTCGTTGAAAAACTTCCACTAGGGTTTCTAGCAGGAGTAGTTACCAAAGCATTGTCGCTAGGGTTACTAGCATGTGCAGATGCAGAAACCCTAACCCTCTTGTTGAGGCACCTTAAGTGAATGGATTGACCTAATTTCCAGATAGACTAGTGTGCTCTAGCCTAGCACATCTTCTGGTACTCTCAACAAGCTAAGACATCAAGTTTGATTTTTTGGTCAAATCTAGGGTTGACCAAGTCAAAGAAGCCATGACTCACTCTATGAAGTCAGAAAACAAGTTAGAAGGGGATTCTAACTTCAAAGCATGGAAGACAAGGATTGATCTCATCCTTGCCAAGAATAAAGTGTTGGATATCGTGAAAGGAAAGATTGTGGAACCAGAGTTTGAAGAAGGAAAAGAGAAGGAACTGCAGAACGTTGCAGTTATGGAGAAGTTCAAAGACAATGACATCAATGCCATGAGTATCATAGTGGATTCTATAAAATACCACTTGATACCCTACATCTCCCATCTTGATTCATCTAAGAAGATGTACGATGCCCTAACAAACCTCTTCTCAGTCAGAACCATTGGACAAGTAATGAGTCTGAAGAATGAACTCCATGACATGGAGATGAATGATGATGACATCATAACATCATACTTTCTGAGAATATCTCAGTTAAGAGATCAACTACAAGCTATTGAAGAAATGTTTTCAGAGAAGGAACTGGTAAATACAGTACTCAATGGTCTTCCCAAGACATGGGATGCATTTGCCGCAAGCACGAACACAAGGAAGGAGTATCCTACATTTGAAGAAATTTAGACTTGTTGTGCACAAGAAGAATCAAGGATTAGTGAAAAAGAGAAACCTCAAAATAAATACGATGATCAAGCCTTCACAACAAGATTCAAGAATTTCAGGAACAAAATGAAGTTTGGTTCAAGGAAGAAGCCAAATCAAGAGAAAGATTTGTCATAAATACAATGCTTCAACTGTCGAAAGTATGGTCACTACAAGAATCATTGTCTTGAGCTAAAGAAAAGGAAGGAGACACATGAAGCATCAGTTGCCAAAGAAAGGAAACCCTCAAAGAAGACCAAGTAGGATAAAACAAACTTCTTCTTCTAAGATAAGGTAACAATACTCTTCATAAGTTCTTGTATATACCATGTTTTTTGTACATATCTTGCATATCTATTTCCTAGAAGATAATATGTTCAAAGAGAAACTATACCTATGGAAGAACAACAAGATAAGGATTGCTATCACAATGACTACAAGTCAGGAAATACACATGAAAGGATGAAGTTCATCACCAAACCCTAGTAACAATTCATGTGGAAGTTACTGCATAAGTAACAGCTGCAAGATAAGTCGAAATTAGAATCAATCTTGAAGAAACCCAGAAGAAGTAAAGAAAGAAAGAAGTCAGCAATCAAGAGGAAATTGGAAAAATATTTGTGACACTTTGCAGAAGGCAATACAGATGCAAACAAAAGCATGGACTATCCTATATGCGGGGAGCCGATTATATTTCCAAAAGAAGAGCATGCACTCATCCATGAAGCAAGGATTAGGAGGGAGCTAATCCTAAATTATATGATCCATTGAATATGATGAAGTATCTATTCATGGTAGCAACCATGAAAAGCAACACATTTTTAGTTTGACTTTAGAAGAAGTCTTCTTCGAAAAGAAGCCTTAAAGTATCCTTGGTTGTCCATCCACATCCATGATCCTATGATGAAAGAAAGAAGTGTAATCTTCAAGGCATGAAATCTATAGAAAACTCCATGGACCCAAGAACTAAAGAGAAACATAAAGAAGAACATGAAGATTCTAGGAGAGAAGAAAAAGCCAAAACAACTAGTCATTATATCGAGAATCACGAGACTATCGGCCTGATCTAAACTCACCAAAAGAAATCAAGGAGAGGAATTGATGAAGAACAGTGTATGGAACACATAGGAATGTAAGCGTTGTGAGATCTAGAACTAGAGGGTCTCCCAGATGGAGGGAGAAGACTATGGTAATTGCTTGTTCCAGTAAACCAGAGATACCTCTACATGAGCCATTATATCATCCGCAATATCCATGGGTTGGAGTTTACATCAGATGAATGCAAAGACTTCTCTCCAGAATAATTGAACAAAGAACGTATGTAGAACAACCTCAAGGCTTTGAGGTATACCAGGAAGAGACCTTTGAATACAAATGTAAGAAGACAACTTGGTGGAGAACCTCCAATGCACAACAGAAGCATGGTGAAAAATTTCTATAACATAGATATTGTATCAGAATGGCTACTCAGAACTTCAGGATAATGGATTTCCAATCCATGACAAAATCTCATGATAGCAGAAAAAGTACCACTTGATTATGTTCCAGTTTGACCCTTGCCACGATGTTGTAAACTAGCAGGAAACAAAAGAGATGAATCCGACTATGATATACTATAATGATCAGAGCTATATGAAGTCTTCAGAGAATACCAGTGTTCCAGAAAAACCAAAGTACATTGAGATCAAGCATTACATTCTTCATGATGAGGTCCATAGAGGAGAAGTGGTTCTTCAATATATCTCCACAGATGAGCAAATACGCAGATATTTTGGTAAGGCCTCTATCCAAGATGAAAGAGTTTTGTGTACTCAAGCTGGATCTCGTGGAGACGACTTCCCTATTGAAAAAATAAGAGATGAATCCCAGGTTGGGAGGGAGAACTAATGTGTTATTGATTTATGGATAGTCATTTTTCAGTTAGAAAAATGGTCCAGGATGAACAGTTCCTTTCCAGTTCGGAAAGTGGTTTGAGATTTCTGACAGACAGGCATTTTCCAGTTCGGAAAATGGTCCAAACCGAATGGTCATTTTTGTAATGAAAATGGTTCGATGGATTGTTGATGTACCATAGACAACTATTCCCCTTGTGGTCAACATTGGGAATGGTCTAAGACAGTCTCTCTTCTTGACAATCACTCTCAGTAGTGGTTAAGAAGATTGGTCTGCCTCGCCGGACAGTCATTCTTTCGAAGCTCACAGTTGTGAGAAATTTTAAAGAATGGTCTGTTTTGGAGGTTGGTGTATGACAATCATTTCCTTAGGAAATGGTTTGGATAGTCATTCCCTAGGAAAGATTCATTCTCTCCAGGTTTCACTTTGTTTAGTGTCGGAGGAATGGCCCAGATAGGTGAATGTTCTAGGTTCAACAATCAGGGACAGGCATTCCCTAGGGTGGACTCATTCTCTCTAGGTTGCACTTTGTTTAGTGTCAGAGGAATGGACTAGATAGGTGAATGGTCCAGGCTCAGAAATCAGGACAGTTATTCTTCCTTTCTTGAGAAGAATAGTTCAGATAGATCATCATTGATGTTTTACCTTCTTAGGGTAGATTCTCTTCCAAATCTCACAATTGTGAGTGGAAGAAAGGCCCAAATGATTCAGTTTATATCATAACAATGTTTTCTGTGTAGGTTGATGATATGATTGTTATGGAGACTATATGTCTCCTGACAATAGATGTATACTACTGTGGTGGATGCGTTCCACTGATTGTGACTATATGTCATTGATCAAGTATCTGTGTGCTACTTGGTGTGGCAGTGTACCACTGGATTGTAGTTGTGTACTTCTATGGATAGACACAGTTGTGTTCTATTGAATGACATTTCTCTGATTGCCTTGTAAACTATCAGAAGTATTAAAAATGATTATCAGATGGATGATCAGTGTACTAATGGACAAAGATTCTCCAGACGAAAAATGCTCTAGGACATTTATTCTTCTAGGACATATGATCGGATTAGAAGAATGGTTTTTGTATCACTCCTTGGAGTGAGTGACTTATTCAGCTTCATGTCTGATTACTCAGATGGAGTATGGTTTCGAGAGATGATGCAGTTGATGTTGTCAGATGACATTGATCGTGATGATGGTGCTCGTGATCTAATCAAGAGATAGTCTGTATGACTATGATAATGCTACCGATTCAATGGTATGTTTGTTCTCAAGACCATTGCCTTCAATACCTCCCTATCTAGGAGGGAGTGTTAATATTATGGTAGCTATGGGAGGTATTTACCTCCATGTGTAAAACTGACAAGAATAGAATATTCCGGGAAGCAATAAGAAACCCTAATTAGTTGGCTAATAACCCTAGAAAACAAGTCATCTCAAGAGGATAATTTGTATTAGGTTATTAGCCTCCAAAAGAAGAAGTTGGCTAAAGGAAATATTATATATTGAGTAAATAGACACCCAGAATGAGAAGTCGGCCCAGGCAGTTTACCGGTTTTAGTATAAATACAGGAGGCCAGTCTTCATTCTGGCAGGCATTCTCAAAACTACAGTAGCACACTCGTGTGCACTGTAGTAGGGAAGTTTTGTGCACAAGTTCTGGAGAAGTTATTGTCGCCAGTCTATAGTCTCGGTCTTCTTTGGGTTTAGACTTTCTGATCAGATCTTGTTACTCTTGCTTGGTGAGCTATCCTTGGAGAAAGATGCGTCACCTTTGTTTGGCTATCTAGACTAGGGTTTGCTTCTGGAATGATTCTCTGTCAAGGTTAAGGTGCTCGAGGGTGGCTTCAACCTATGGTTGGGTGACAATAGTGATATTTTCTATGGTTAAACGAGTACATCCATCATATTCTAACAGAGTGGATGTTCCTGTGGATGAGCATAGGTGAACGTGTGAAGATCTAGTTCTTCTATGTAATGCAGTGAGCCAAAGATGCGGACAGCCCTATGGATGTGTCCCTAGTGGATGAGCACTAGTGGGTGTATCAGATCCTTTTCTATATTGTACAAGAGTCAAACCTTCCTGTAACCCTAATTGCAATGTAAAGGGTACAGGTCGGCCCCACCTTAATGTGACTGTTAATTAATGTAAAAGATAATTAATCTGTTTAATATTAATTATATTATAAACTAGTGAGGTCGGCCATGTTGCGCCAATAGACACTTCTGTTGACAGGTTCAAGTTAGTATAAGTAAAGGTAAATTCCCCATTGAGGAAACATATCTTTCATGTGAGTTTGGAAATTTCAGCAAGTACACCTTCTTGGAAAAAGTGTGCACCTCTCTTGGGTGCTAGTCTTCTAGGGTTTCACCCTCTTGTGTGCTAGGTTTTCTTGGTGGTGAAGGTTTTTCTCTTGAAGAATATAGCAAAGGATTTGGCTGGGTTTTCTTCCCTTGTTGAGAAGGGTTTCCCAGGATACTTCTTGTGTTCTTGTGCATGGTGCTTCTTCTTTTGATCTTGGTTGCTACAACATTAATGGTTATGGTTAAATGCTAAAAATGGAATGAACTTCATGCTTAACCTTGCCTATTGAAAAATCAACACATACCAAGAAGAAAGTCCAAACCATAACCAAGAGAAATTCCAAGCCTAAAACTGAAAATACTAATTGCAGTAGTTGCAGCTGTAGCTGCTCTCCAGACTTGCGCACTTGCTGAACTTCTACAGTGCGCACTAGATTTCTGCAGTTGCAAGCTATGTGTGTCAAATGAGCTCTGGCGTCCTGTATTTATACTGCTCCTCCTTAGCTGTCTGGGTTGACTTCTCATTCTGGAGACTAAAAACTCAGTATTAAATATTTCTTTTAGCCGAATTGTCTTCTAGGGTTATGTCCAATAATTTAGGGTTTGTTCTTGCTTCCCAGAATATTATATTCTTGTCAAGGTTACACGTGGAGGTTAATACCTCCCACGGCTACCATAATATCAACACTCCCTCCTAGATAGGGAGGTATTGAAGGCAATGGTCTTGAGAAAACACATACCATTCAACCGGTAGCATCATCATAGCCATACATGTTATCTCGTGATTAGATCATGAGAACCATCATCATTATCCATATCATCTGATAGCATCAGCTGCATCATCTCTCGAAGCCATACTCCATCTGAGTAATTAAGCATGATGTTAAATAACTCATTCAATCCATAGAGTGATACAAGAACCATTCTTCTAATCTGGACATATGTCCTAGAATAAAAATTGTTCCAATAGATGCTGGAAGCCATGCCATGGGCTACAAGGAATATTCTTCTAATCTGAATATACATCCTAGAAGAATAAATGTCCTAGACCATTTTTCGTCTGGAGAATGTTTGTCCACCAACACACTGACTATCTAGCTAGTTGGTAATCATTTCCAACACTATTGATAGTCTTCATGGCAATCAGAACAATGTCATTCAATAGAACGCAATTGTGTCTATCCATAGTAGTACACAACTACTATCCAGTGGTACACAACCGCACCAAGTAGCACACAACTACTTAATCAATGACACATAGTCACAACCAATGGAACACATCCACCATATTAGCATACATCTACTGTCCAGAGACATACAGTCTCCATAGAAATCATATCATCTAATATCAACCTGCATAAAACAATATCATGATATAAACTGAGTTATATGGGCCATTCTTCCACTCAAATTTGTGAGATCTGGAAGAGCATCTTCCCTCAGAATGTAAAACATCATCCATGGGCTATCTAGATTATTCTTCTCAAGCATAGAAGAATAATTGTCCCTGGTTTCTGAGCCCGGACCATTCACCTAACTGGGCCATTCCTCTGTCACTAGTCATAGTGAAACCTGGAGAGAATGAGTCTTCCCTAGGGAATGTCTGCACTTGATTTTTGAACCTGGACCATTCACCTAACTATGCCATTCCTCTGGCACTAATCATAGTGCAACCTAGAGAGAATGAGTCTACCCTAGGGAATGCATGTCCATGATTGTTGAACCTAGACCATTCACCTAATTAGGCCATTCCTCTGGTATTAATCATAGTGAAACCTGGATAGAATGAGTCTACTCTAGGGAATGATTGTCCGAACCATTTCCTAATGAAAATGATTTTCCTGCACCAACCTTCAAAACAAACCATTCTTCAAAACTTCTCACAACTGTGAACTTCAAAAGATTGACTGACGGACGAGCCAGGCCATTCTACTTGAACACTACTCAAAGTGACTTCTAAGAAGAATGAATTTCCTATACCATTCCCCCGCACTGGACACAAGGGGAATCACTATCTATGATACATCAATAATCTATCGAACCATTTTCATTACGAAAATGATTGTCCGATATGGACCATTTTCCGAAATGGAAAATGCTTGTCCATTAGAAATCTCAAACCACTTTCCGAACTAGAAAGCAACTTCTCATCTTGGACCATTTTTCGAACTGAAAAATGATTGTCTATAAATCAATAACACATCAGTGCTCCCTCCCAACCTGGGAGTAGTCTCTTCCTTTTTCAATAAGGAAGTCATCTCCAGAAGCCCCAACTTGCTTCTTAAGTACACAAAATTTTTCATCTTGGATAGAGGCTTTACCAAAATGTATGTTATCTTCTCATCTATGGAGATATATTGGAGAAACACTTCTCTTTTCTATACTTCATCATGGAGAATGTAATTCTTGATCTCAATGTACTTTAGTCTATCATGGAACACTGGTTTTCTCAGAAGGCTTCATATAGCTCCGATCATTACAATATATCATGGTCGAATTCAACACTTTTGTTTCCTTCTAACTCATGACATTGCAACAAGGCTCAAACTGAAACATATCCAAGTAGCAATTCTTCTGTCATCATGAGAGTTTTCCATGGATTATCACTCCATCATCCCAGACTTCTGAGTAACTATTCTGATACACTATCTTTGTCATAGAAAGTTTTCATCACGCTTCTGTTGTATATGAGATACTCTGCATCAAGTTGTTTGAATCCATACAAGGCCTTCTTCTATCTGCATACATGGGTATCTTTCTGGTATAAGCTTCTTATCACTTTATTTATTGGGAAGAACAGTCTTTTACATGTAAATTCCAATCCATGGATACTACAAGAGGTATATCTGGAACAAGTTGTTGTCATAGTCTTATCCCTCTTTCTGGAAGAACCTCTGAATCTTGTGATGCTTCCATTCATAAGTCTTTTTCACACTGTTATTTATCATAACTTCCATTTATTCTGCTCGATTGATTCTTAGTGAGTTCAAACCAAGCTGGTAGTCTTTGTGATTTTCGATACAATAACTGGTTGTTATGGCTTTTTCTTTCTCTCTTGGAATCTTCATGTTATTCCTCATGTTTCTCTTTAGCTCTTGGGTCCATGGAATCTTCTATAGATTCCATTCCCTGAAGATTCCAACTTCTTCCTTTCATCATAGGATCATGGATGTAGATGGATAACCAAGGATACTTTAAGGCTTATTTTCAAAGAAGACTTCTTCTAAAGTCAAATTGAACACGTGTTGCTTTTCATGGATGTTACTTTCAATGGGAACATGAATAGATACTTCATAATCCTCAATGGATCATATTATTTAGGATTAGCTCCCTCCTAATCCTTCCTTAATGCATGAATGCATGCTCTTCTTTTGGAATTTTGTAATCATCTCCCTTCATCTAAGATAGTCCATGCTTTCGTCTACATTCTTATTCCCTTTTGCAAGGTGTCACAAGTATTTTTCTAATTTCCTCTGTTTTGACTTCTTATGGGTCTCTATAGGTTTGATTATGATTTCGGCTTATCTGGCAGTTGTTACTTATATAATATCTTCCATAGGAATTGTTACCAAAGATTGTCAACATACTTCATCTTTTCATGTATATTTCTTGACTTGTAGTCATTGTAATAGCAATCCTTATCCTTTTATTCTTCCATAGGTATTGTTTCCGTTGAGCATATTTTCTTCTAAGAAATAGATATACATGATATGTACATGAACTATGTAAACATGATATATACAAGGGCTTTGAAGAATATTGTTACCTTAACTTAAAAAGAAGAAGTATGTTTTATCCTGCTTGACTTTCTTTGAGGGTTCCCTTTCTTCAACAATTGTTGCTTTGTCTATTTCCTTCCTTTTCTTTAATTTAGGACAATGGTTTATGTAGTGACCATATTTTTGACAATTGAATCATTGTATCTTTGACATATCATTTTCTTGATTTGGTTTCTTCTTTGAGCCAAACTTCTTCTTATTCCTGAAATTATTGAACTTTGTTGTGAAAGCTTGATCATTGTATTTCTTTTGGGATTTCTCTTTTGCATTAATCCTTGATTCTTCTTGTGCACAACAAGTCCAAAGTTCT
This sequence comes from Picea engelmannii, assembly GCA_009831015.1. NCBI lineage: Eukaryota > Viridiplantae > Streptophyta > Pinopsida > Pinales > Pinaceae > Picea > Picea engelmannii. The sequence continues at coordinate 915,673 of ML779375.1, forward strand.
TCAAATGTGGGATACTCCTTTCTTGTGTTCATGCTTTCAGAAAATGCATCCCATGTCTTGGGAACACCATTGAGTACTATATTTACCAGTTCCTTCTCTGACATGATTTCTTCAATAGCTTGTAGTTGATATCTTAACTAAGATATTCTCACAAGGTATGATGCTATGTTGTCATCATCATTCATTTTCATGTCACGGAGCTCATTCTTCAAACTCATTACTTGTCCAATGTTTTTGACTGAGAAGAGGTTAGTTAGAGCATCGTACATCTTCTTAGATGAGTCAAGATGAGAGATGTAGGGTATAAAGTGGTCTTTTATAGAGTCCACTATGATACTCATGGAATTGATGTCATTGTCCTTGAACTTCTCCATAATTGCAATGTTCTGAGGTTCCTTCTCTTTTCCTTCTTCAAACTATGGTTCCACGATCTTTCCTTTCACGATGTCCAACACTTTATTCTTGGTAAGGATGAGGTCAATACTTGTCTTCCATGCTCTCAATCCTTGTTTGTTAGAGTAAGTCATGATTGCTTTGACTTGGTCAACCTTTGACTTTGACTTGATCAACCTTTGACTTTGACCAAAAACTCAAACTTGACGTCTTAGCTTGCTGAGAGTACCAGGAGGTGCACTAGGCTAGGGAGCACTAGGATATCAAGAAATTAGGTCAATCTCTTCACTTAAGGTTCCTTAATAAGAGGGTTAGGGTTTCGTTGCTGCAACAAAAACTAACTACAACTGCAACTATAACTAAGAAAAACCCTCCCTATCTATCTTCTAGCAGTTAGACTGACTGAAGATAGTGGGCCCATAACATGTTATAAATAATAGGTGTGCTCATTTAACCATAGACAATATAGCAATATTGTCACCCAACCATAGGTCGAAGCCACCCCCGAGCACCTTAACCTTGACAGAGAGAATAGTTTTGAAAGAAAACCCTAGGTCCAAAATCCAATAAAGGTAGCGTACCACTCTCCAGAGCTAGAATACCAAGAAAAAATTCCAAACCATAACCAAGAGAAAGTCCAAGCCTAAAACTAAAAATACTAGTTGCAGTAGCTGCAGCTACAACTACTCTCCAGACTTTCGCACTTGTCGAATTTCTGCAGTGCGCACTAGATTTATGTAGTTGTGAGATGTCTGTGTCAAATGAGCTCTGGAGTCTTGTATTTATACTGCTCCTCCTTAGTTGTTTGGGCCCAACTTCTCATTCTTGAGGCTAAAAAGTCAATATTAAATATTTACTTTAGTCGACTTGTCTTCTAGGGTTATGTCCAATGATTTAGGGTTTCTTCTTGCTTCCCAAAATATTCTATTCTTGTCAAGGTTACACGTGGAGGTTAATACCTCCCAAAACTACCATAATATCAACATATATAAGTATTAAAACTATTGATTATAAGTTGTGACCCTCTAGATAGTCTACTGAAGACTAAAAGCATAGAAAATACTAGAAAAACCTATGTTACTATCGATGCCAGTAGTTTCAGTTCTGTGGAGGTCCAACTCCTTTATGGGTCTCATGTTGTTGTTCTTTTCCCAAGACACTGCCTTCATCGATGATTATAGGATTAGTGCTAGTTCCTTGAGACATAGGGGTGTTGGTGACATTAACCATGTTCTCATCCTTTTTAGCATTCCACTTCGTCACCTTGAAGCTAATCTCGAAGTTGATGCTGCAGAGAACAATGAACTCAACCTCCTACCATATGAGTCAATATAGTCTCTCACTATTTATTGTCCTTGTCCTCTAATGATAGGGCAATCAATGTTTTTTCCAACCACTAAAACTCCATCGCACGAAAGACCTTAGTGTCTCACGTTCTAGTATACCCAGTATCCCTTACCCACTCCTGAAACTACTTTTTTATTACTTCTTTCAGGCTCTTCTTGTTCCTTGACCTTGTTTTGTCTTCCAACTCCTCTATCTTTTGTTGATTCGTGGAAGGTATGCTTCAAAAGTGTATTTGCTTGGCATGTTCGACTCCCTTCCTTTCTCTAGTGCCACCCGACTTGGTTCGATTCCTCCTCTGATCCTCGTGTGTATGAGCTCCCTTGTGTTTGGAGCCTCTCTTTATTGACTTAGGCTAGTCAACATTATTTTGGTTACCCATCCTCATTGTATACTCATACCCTACTCCTATAGGGATTGCCTCTTTGTGCCTTACATTGACATGGTGAGAAATCATGGATACTCCCCCTGATTGTAGGTTTTCACCTCAACCTCTGGAGAATCACCTTGCTTCTAGATGCCCCTTATCCTTTCCCACCACTGACAAGATTGTTGCCAGGCCTCCCTGAGGAGGGAAAGCCCACAACCCAAGACTAAGGATCGACCTCTAATCAATTTACCCCTCACTCTATTTCTTTATCAGACAACCTATCAGTATATGGAGGATCAAATTTTCCCCTAAAGAAGAGGTCCTACGGACCTTCACACATTGTAAATAACCCCCAACCCCAATCATTATCATAATTGTTTTTTCAATCATTGCTACAAGTGTTCTTCTTAGATGAAGTAACCTCTGTGTATTATCATCCTTGGAGAAATCAATATTACAAATGCCCCAATCTTCCTCCCAAAATTTCCCTTTTCTCTGTCTGGTCCACTCATCCTGCCTACATTGTTCTTCATTATGATTAAAAGAGGGAGGGTGGTGTGGTTCTTCCTGCCCCCCAACTACTCTATACTTTTCTTCCCCTCTAGTCAATTGTTGTCAATGAGGGGAAATTAATGCAATAGGTGGCAGTGGGGCTCCACGTGGGGAGTCGAAGCCCCACTTGTTTGTTAATGTTTAAGCCATTATTATAGTTATTTGCATTTCAATAGATAACAATAGCATAATACAAGATCACTGAGAAATACACAATCACAAGAGACATAACATTTATCCTGGGAAACCCTCTAGAGGAAGAAAACCCAACAAAACTTCCTTATTATAGATAGCCAATACAATGCCAAGAGATAACTCAAACTAAAACAGAATATCCTCTCCCAAATATGCGCCACTCTCTCTCCTTATTCTCTAACTGCAATTCTGAAACTTATCTCTCAAATGAGCAAGTGAGTTGTGTGTAAGTGATGTGCTACCATCCTTATTTATACAATACTGGCACGTGTGAAGTGTCTCTTCACTGGCAGGGCCAACTTCTCTCACTGGGTGGTTATAACCACCTTTATTATATTTTCGGTGCCTCTTGATATATTATGGGGCCGACTTCTTCTTTTTCCTTTGACAATTACATTATGACCAATCCGCAAAAGGGAATTTGGTCCTTTTACAATATCCGACATGATCAATCCACAATGGGGATTGATCCAATGAATAATATATCAAATAATAATAAGAATACACTTTGCAGTTACATTATTTTAACACTCCCCCTTAACAAGAAGGGTATTCTTCAGTAGCATCATGCGAGAGAGAGAGGCCTTTATCATCAACAACATCAGGTGGGTGAGAGGACAACATCATCAATATCATCTTGGAACACTGACTGGCGTATCTATAAATCATCGAAAGTTTTCTTCATCAGTAGCATCGTCATTCTCAAAGGAATGCAATCATCATTTGCATCAATATGTATTAGTATAAAACTGATACATCATCATCATCTCACAGCATGAGGTTGGCTTGTAATAATAATACTAGACTAGCATTACATTACAGCTATCAAGATGGAAGCATAGTTCTAGTCTCATCTCATAGTCTTGATTTACGTCACAACAATAAAGCTGCAAGCAAGATACTCATCCTGCTTTACGTCACAACAATCAAGCTGGAAGCAGGATACTAGACTAGATTTACATCACAGCTATCCAGCCAGAAGCACAATGCTAGTCTCATCTCATCGTCTTGCTTTATGTCACATCTATCAAGCCAGAAGCAAGATGCTCGTCCTACTTTACATCACAACCATCAAGTCGGAAGCAAGATACTAGACTGGCTTTACATCACAACTATCCAGTCGAAAGCACAGTACTAGTCACATCACATCTTCTTGCTTTACATCACAATCATCAGGTCGGAAGCAAGGTACTCGTCTTGCTTTACGTCATAACCATTAGGTCAGAAGAAAAATACTAGACTGGCTTTACGTCACAACTATCCAGCCAGAAGCATAGTACTAGTCACATCACATCATCTTTCTTTATGTCACAACCATCAGGTCGGAAGCAAGAGATGTCTCATCACATCATCTACTCCCCCTTTCGAGGAAGGTCCTTTCGGACTATACCAAGCTTATCTCGAAAGTGCTCAAACTTTACACGAGATAGAGGCTTGGTCAACACATCAACAACATGTTCATCCATGCTAATGTACTAGAGCTTTCAGGCTCCTTTCTGCACCATGTCACGGATGTAATGATATCGGATCTCTATGTGCTTTGACCTGTTGTGGAATAAAAGATTCTCTGTCATCTTTATGCAGCTTTGGTTGTCACATAGGATCGTGGTTGCTTCCATATATAGGTCAAATAGACTGGTCAACAACTTTCGAAGCCATATAGCTTTGCAGCTAGTAGAACATGCAACAATGTATTCTACTCCGACTATGTTGAGAGCAATGTTGGATTGCTTCCTACTCTGCCACGAGATCATAGCTAATCCCAAATTGAAACAACATCCTAAAGAGATTTTCCTATCAGAAACACTTCCTACCCAATATGCATCAGTATATCCACTCAATGTGAAATCATGATCTCCATCATAGCTAAGACCACAATCTATTGTACCCTTAAGGTACCTCATCACATGTTTTGTAGCCACTAGGTGAACATGTCTGGGTTCTACCAAAAACTGGCTCAAGCTGTTCACGGAAAAACAAATGTTTGGTCTGGTGTTCATCAAGTACATCAACGATCCAATAATTTGTTTGTACAGTGTGGCATCAATCAACTCTGACGAAGTGTCGACCAACAACTTCAGCTTTTCTTCTATGGGTGTATTCATGGACTTGCACTCCAACATGTCGAATCTCTTCAAGATTTCAACTGTATACTTTCCTTGGTTAAGGAAGATCCTCTCTGGACTTTGCCATATCTCAAGACCTAAGAAATAATGCATTAGGCCAAGGTCTTTCATTTCAAATTCTGAGGCAAGTCTCTTCTTACATTCAGTGATGATATTTTCTTCTCCAATTAAGAATAAGTCATCCACATATAGCAGTAATATTACTGGCTCATCGTTCATGACCTTGAAGTAGAGGTTTGAGTCTACTTTACTCTTGGTGAATCCTAATCTCATCAAGAAACTGTCTATACGGCCATACCAAGCTCTAGAAGCTTACTTCAATCCGTATAAGGCTTTCTTCAATCTGCAAACATGAGACTTCCTATATTCAACCTCAAATCCTTGAGGTTTCTCTATATACACTTCCTCTTCGATGACACCATTTAGGAAAGTTGTCTTCACATCCATCTGGTGTAACTTCCACTTCATCTTAGCTGCAAGGGATATGATGGTTCTGATCGAAGTGTATCTGGATACAGGAGCAAATGTCTCTTCATATTCAATGCCTTCCTTTTGAGAGAAGCCACAAGCGACAAATATTGCTTTATATTTCTCAATACTTCCATCAGCAGCATGTTATATTTTGAAGATCCATTTGGAGGACACCACATCTTTACTCTTCGGTCTAGGAACTATTTTCCATACTTCGTTCTGAATTATGGATTGGTATTCCTCTATCATGGCATCTACCCATTCTTTCCTCTGAATGGCTTCTTCAAAGAAGGTAGGCTCCTCCTCTAGAAGATCGCACATCAAAGTTGTATAGTTGGAGAATGGCTTTGGTATTTTCACCTGTCTTGTGGTTCCTTCGGGAACACCATACTTCTCTCCATCTTGAATAAGCTCTCTAGCCCAAGATGGCTTCCTTTTATGGAGGATTGTCATTTGAGGAGGTTATTGAACTTCTATCATGTCATGATCTTCTAGTAATTCCTCATCAGGGGAAGTTACGACTTCCCTCATTGGTTCAGCAGCTCTGGGAACCTCCCTCACTGATTCAACAGTCCTGGGGATTACGGGTTCCTCTTCATATACTTCTTCAAGATGGCATCTTCTTGATTTCTTAAGCGTTGCATCTTCATCAAAAGTCATGTCCCTACTGATCTCAATGTGATGGTGACCTGGTATATAGATTCTAAAGGCCATGGAGACCTCATAGTATCCCACAAATATTCCCTTCTTTCCTGAAGGTTCCAGCTTGTTTCTCTTCTCTTTCAGTATATGAATAAATACTGGGCAACCAAATATTTTGAGATGGCTTACCTCTGGCTTCTTTCCGGTGAACATCTCTTCCGGGGTCTTGAGACCAAGTGCACTATGGGATAATCAGTTCTGCACATATACAACTGCCATTGTTGCTTCTTCCCATAAGCATATAGGAAGATCTTGATCATGGATCATAGTCTTTACAACTTCCATTATTGTTCTATTCTTTTGTTGAGCTACATTGTTTTGTTGGGGATTATAGGGAGTAGTGAGTTCCCTCTTGATCCCAACATCTTTGCAGAAGTTCACAAACTCTTTTGAGGTATATTCTCCTCCATTATCTGACCTGAGTATCTTAATCTTTCTTTCAGAAAGGTTTTCTATCAAGGCTTTGAATTCCTTGAACTTGTTGAACACTTCATCTTTAGATTTCAAAAAATATATCCAAGTCTTACGAGAATAATCATCAATAAATGATACATAATATACATACCCACTAATGGAGGACGATGGCACTGGGCCACATACATATGAATGAATGAGCTCTGGGACTCCTTCTTTGTTTTCTCTCTTCGGAAACGGGTTCTTGATGTTCTTCCCTTGTGCACATCCATTGCACACACCTTCATGGTCACCTTTGAGTTCTGGTAAACCGGTGACTGCTTTGCATATGTATGGTAGCACCTTGTATTTGATGTGAGCTAATATTCTATGCCAAAGTTCACATTAGTTTTCAATGGCATGGGTCATGGAAGCCTCTGAGTGACCCTTTAGTTTATACAAGCAATTTTCTTCACTACCAATGATGATTTCTTCATTTAAGGTTTCTCCTTTAGCCCACATAAGAACTTCTCCATCTATAAAGGAAACTCTAAAGCCTTTCTTTTCTAAAGCTGAAATTGAGAGTAGGTTCTTGGCCAAACCTGGTACATATAGTACGTCCTTCATCTTCAATGAATTCCCTAAATTCAATTTGTGGTTTGATTCTCCCATACCCTTGATGGCATATTGGTAATCATCTCCAAGTGTCACTTTCTGAGAAAAATTATTTTCTGAGATACAAGAGAGAACGTTTATTTGTCCCGAGTTATTGAGGGTTTCAGCCTTCTATTGGAGCATGGCATTCTTCAGCTGGAGATTTTGGCATTCCGATCCGCTTGTATTGATCTTCATTTCTTATTCATCCTTTGGAGACATCTTTTATATTAGTGGGAGCATTTTGTAGTAGCTCTTATCTATTGTCTATCTTCTTGGCCATCTGTTGAGCATTCCAGATCGGCATATTCATTGTAGCAGGTTTCTCTATTTTATGAATAAAGAAGAATTGAGATGTTTTGGCTTGTCTATCTTATTGCATATGGTTGAGGTATGTTACATGGTTATCTCTTTCTGTTATTTGCTACATACACACATATAAACACATCTAAAAGGTAGATCAGCAAAGTGTTTGACGAAATACCACAACCAAAAAAAGTTTTAAAAAGACACCAAAACAGTGATGATCCTTGCATAATGGCTTGGGATCATTACAGTGGTATCAGAGCTTAAATCCTGCAAACCTGGGGGGTCTTCCATAGGGATAAATGGATAGTTGGAAAGAAGTGGATA